>PVJA010002832.1:0-101798 GCA_004027025.1 Myocastor coypus | reverse complement strand
TCCTTTCTACTTTTGTGTAGTTGTTCCCCTACTTGGGATGCTATTGATTTAGGCATGTCTTTGTCAACTTTAGATATTATTTCTGCTCTGATGTCCTCTATACATTTCTCCAGCCATTTTTCCACTTCATGTATTTCTTTTTTTACTTCAGATGTTATCTCTGATCTCAGTTGCTCTATAAGTTTCTGCACTTGTGTGTGTGCCTCAGATGCTACCCATTCAGAGGTTTCATCTGTATAATTCTCATTTTCTTCCATGATAGTGTCTTCTGTATTTGGTTTGGGTGGGCAAGGGTCCTGAGATTGCCTCCTACTCCTTGTTATCATTTTGTGTGGAAGCGACCTCTGCACTTTGGTGGTGTTATGCTGTGTCTATGGGCGTTTGGTCTGGAGACTCCAAGGTGGTTCTTCTACAGAGGTTCTTGACTCTTGTGTTGGGGCTCTGGCTGCTAGCTTTTGTGAATCCTGGTGGATGTAGTCTGTAGGTGGAGGTGGAGCTTTGGGATTGAATAGTCCTGGTAGGCTTGTGGACCAGATTGGTTGCCAAACGGGCTATTTGATGGGTTCGGTGCTGCAGCTTGGGGTGGAGGGGTTTAAAAAAAAAGGGGGGGCGGGGAAAGGGAAGGCAGGCCAAGGATCCTGACCCAGCCGGAGCGCAGGCTCACTTCCGAGGAGTGCGGTTTGGGTCTGGGCTGGAACTGGAAGTTAGTCGCGGGAACGCAGAGGCGGGGCAGAGGGGCGCAGGGAGCTTACCCGCGGCGGGCGCGCAGGCTCAGCTCCCAGCGGTGCGGTTTGGGTCTGGGCTGGAACAGCTAGCCTAAGCTTTCTAAGTGCTTACTATCCTATGTATTCTCTCCTCACCTTGTCATAGTTGCAGCTTTACATCTGGATGTATAATCACTAGATGTTTGACTCTATCACGTGACGTTAACTCCAAGAAGACAGGTGCTGGATTCACTTCCAGTGGCCCGTTGGCCTTGTATTTTGTCACTGGTGCATCCTCACGGAAGGGATCAAGGAGGAGCTCAAAAAACAGCACAATTGAGTGAACAAAGACAGCAAGAGGAGAGGCGGAATCCAAACGTGTTGAGTGAGGAGAGTGCTATCCTTGGTACACCTCTGGCTTGGTGTGACATGCCAACACTTTTACATTTCAACACAGTCCTACAAGCAAGGGCTTATGTGGTGCTCATGTTCTATCTCCAGAGCCATGTTGAAGAAACAAATATTACTTGTGTTCAGTATTTAAGTAAAATGAGTGAACATGTCTGCATTCTATGCGGAGGAGCTATAAAGTCATCTCTAGGATGGAGGTGTCAATTTCCCTCTTTTATACGGTAGACTTTATGGAGTACCAGGCTGAGAACTCTCTGCTTTCTGTTAGAAGCACTGCCCTGCCCCGTTTCACCCAATCCCAGCTCATGCAAGATGGTGTGTGCTCTTTATTTATTACACATGTCTGCTTATTGAGATAATTGGGTTGTATAATATTGCACACAGACTAATCTGAGAATGATTTCTGCTGAATAGAAATTACTTATTTTGATTCCTCAGGGGTTTGTTTTGTCAAAACTCATGTAGTATTTAGCAAAGTAATCATTGTTCAATTGCTGAGCACAGGAAGTGTAAAATTATCCTAATAAGAATGGAATGAATGAAGATGAGGAGTGTTACTGACCTCATCAACCTGATTAGTGATGGTGTTTCATCACATTCTCCAGGCCTAACGTCCAACGCTGCCTGCAAAGATCACCACGGACCTCTTCATCTCACCAGCCTTAATTAGACATGCAAGTTGTCAGATGGTTGTTCAACCAGAATAGAAACACACACACACACACACACACACACACACACACACATTTATAGAAGAAAAAAAGACATTGCTCACATTTTTAAGAAAACTCAATTTCTAAAGTGGGGGCAATAACAGGGAACCCATATTTTCTCTGTATAGATACATGATCTGTGTCCTTGACTTAGTCACTGTATCTTTCTTTCCTTACCCAAATTCTTCATCTGTTAGAGGGCATCAGGGAAGACCCCTGCTGTAGGATAGCTCCTCAGACTCTGGATCTGCTCTGCTCCTCTGCTTCCTTCAAGCTGGCGCCTGCCCGTTATGTTCGTTACTCTCAGGGCAGGTTTAAAGACAGACATATCCTTGTAGAGATACTGAAGCATTATATATGAAAAGAACCTATGTAAAGCAAAACAATGCTATTTTCTTTATCATGATGCAGTTTTATTTGTCAGGTAAATGAAAATACAGATATAAACAATAGACATAGTTTATATTAAGTATCTTATTTCACACATGTGATGATATTCTGAGGTGGGTGAAAGGGCAACGCTCAAGGTCATAAAGGAGAAAGTGCACAGTTCAAACTCAGGTGTCAGAGCTTCTGTTTTTTTTTCTGTTCCTCTGACTGGAGCTAAGAACATGAGTCCCTTTTGATGGCCAGAAGAAGCTCTTCCTCTGTCAAGGTCAGGAGTGGAGGTTATGAGTACTGGAGCACCATGGCCACATAAACTGCCAGTGGGCAGTGAAGGAATACTTAAGAGGAGGAGCTCTGGATTTGCAGAGCTGCAATGGAATCTTAGCTCTCATACTTTTTTAAGTGTGTGACCCTAGAACTTAACCATCTGTGGAGGGTGAAAATAAGGACTTCAAGTTCTTCAATGTTATTTCCATTGAAATGGGACTCCATATCCCTTTCCTTGAATTTTGCTGAGATTAAAGTAGTAAGGGACAGCAGAAATGACATGGTGTGATTTGCAGGTGGGATCAACAAAGTCCAGACATCTGCCGCTGCCCTTCTAAGGGTTGTGGTGAGTGAAGAAACTCAGATCACACAGCCAGAGGCTACATGTTGCTGCTTTACTTGGTGATACTGCTGGTCTGAGCCTTCAGGCCACCTTGCTTAAGGGTCAGACATGAGCAAAGATGCTTCCAGCTATTCTTGCCTATGAACCACTTGAGGCAGTCACATCTTCCCAACCAAGATCTTAGCCTGATGCAGTGAAGAAAAATCACCCATGGAACCTATAATGATTGTAAAAATGGTTGTGATACATATTACATTTTAGATCTTTTGTAATAGTTGCCAGGACCCTGTGCCATCCCGCTAGACTCATCCACACCTTACAGATAATAATAATGCCTTCCTTATAAGAGTGTTAAGAAGTGAAAGCCAAAATAAAGAGTGTACCATATCTTACACATATTGTGTTGTCAATATTAGTCATAGGCAACACCACTAGTTACATTATCATCAGCTTCTTCCATCTTGTGGAGAGAAACCTTTCAACCATTTTGAGTGTTGGAATGGAGGAACCTGGGATGCCAGGAGCTGCAGCCAGTGCACAGAAAAACAATACCAACTGTCAGAGCTATTGTTGCCTATGGTTCAATAATGAGACGTAATGTGGCCCTCACAAATGTCTGAGGCCAACATGACTGAATTACTTGATGTCACTTCAGAAGTTTTCAGAGTAGCAACCTAATTTGTTTGTTGAATTATCAGTAACATGTTAGGGAAGGAGGAATTCCATGCCCTTCGGATTTGCCCTGATTTCTGCACTAACAAACTCCAGCAGGTTACCTTGTTTATTTCCGGCAATGGGGGAAACTGCTAAGGGCATTAATTGCCCCTTCAGTCCCTTTTCTTTCCTATGCCAGTCTTCTGGGTTTCTTTGATTGATTCTCTTAAAACTCCTCAACGTCAACAGCAGAATTCTCAATCCTTTAACTGTTTAGACCAATTGTCTTCTGGAGTGTTAATGCCCTGAGGTCTAATTATGAAGCCCAGCATCTTGTATCAGGCCGTACCTTCTGCATGCCTTTGAAGTGAATTTCTGGCCATTTTAGCAACTCAGAGCCCATAGTAAGTTACACGACTGGCTTTTGCCTTGATATGCCAATGCATTCAGCATTGCCTGGATGTTTCTGGCCTCCCATTTCTTCCCCAAGCTGAAAACAGCCTTGAAAATGAAACTGAGCATGAACTCCTTTGAGATGAGGTCTGGAAGCCTTCTTTTATTACCAGCTTTTGACCCTGTGATTCACTGTTGTATTTCTATGCACTTGTGCTTAGAAGACTTGGGTTATTTTTCTCAATATTCTTCTTACGGTGGCAGCATCTAAGACATGATAAATGCTGGTCAGAAAAAACGTCAGTCATCCTATTTATCTGTTACAAGAATACTAAGACACCTTTCTTTCAAGGCACAGGACCAAAGAGGTTACAGTTTTTTTTTTTTTTTTTACTCCCAAGGTAGTGTTTCCTAAACGTTTGCTGTGTGTCAAACACTGTTCTAGACATGTTCTATGAATTCTGTCACTTACCCTTTGCAGCAACCTACTCATGTGCACTTTAGAGGCGTGGAAGCTGAATCTTAGAGAGGAAAGGGAAGTTACTAAAACTAGGAAGCTGTAGAGTCATGAATCACATGCAGGTAACTAGAGCTAGAGGCTGCAATTGTTTCTAACTCTGCACGCTGCCACTTGATGTGAGATATTCAATCCTGCTATCACCCTCCAAACTCCATGCCAGTAATTTGTGGTCTGATTAGGCATATTATTTATCTCTTCATTTCTTTAGCTTACCTTAGTATTGGACTGACAGAAGGTGTTGGACAAGTGGTTTTTGAATGGATGGGTGCGACAGAAGTCTACAAGTTATGTGACTGGAACAAGGACCATCATTTTGTATGTATCCTTCTTAGGATTCTAGGTCTTTGAGAAATCACTATAGTGGCTTGCACAATCCCAGTATAATTGGAATAAGAAAATACAAAGAGGGGGTTATTGAAGAGTACCTCATAGAATTGTAGAAAGCCATTCTTCAGCAAGTGTGGAGTTAGAAAGTAGGAAGGCAGCAAGACTCCCTGGCTATTTGTTTGTGATTTATTTCCATATATCTCCTTAATTCTTTTCCATTTATAGGGAGAAACACTATCTTTCTTTAGGAAAAATTTACTTTTTCTTCTTTTCCCATGGCATAGGCACAGAATAATCACCACAGTTTTTCTATCTTAAGTTAAGATCCAATCACAAATTCTTGGGAAAGAAAATTCAACTCTCAGACTATTTGAGATGTTCATCACTGATACAATCTTCAGTTATCAGAGGGGACAGACATTGGGGTGCTGAGTACAAATGTGGACAGCAGAAAGTCAACTCCTGAGGTTGATGAGGAAACATACACGAATACAAATGCCTAAGCTATCTGTACCAATTTCATAATAGATCTGATCTAAGCATATTTGAGTTGGGGATAAGAAATTGGTTGGTTCAAGTCAGCTCCACTTTGTCATCAAAATTTTCCAGTGTACCTTGAGAAACATGGTACCCAAGAAAATGTTCTTCAGACACAGCCAAGGTCAGCTGAGGAATTTCTTTGGGAGGAAAGTCTCCTTGATGGGAGGGACTATCTTCACCACCATTATTTCACCACCATATCCCCTTGCTGATTAGCAGGAGAGCAGGTGGGCATATTAGAGAAATAGCAATTTATTTATGAGGTTGTATTGCATTCCAAGCTATAATACTAGACATATTTACCATTTAGCTTTTACAAAAGAATGTTATAAATTCCACTTACTATTTTTTTCTCATTTTACAGATTAGGAATTTTTGAAAGCTCAGACAATTTAAGCAACTCAACAAAGACCAGAGGTAAATTAGGGAACTTACATCTATCTTTATGTAACTGTGTATGTTGGTTTATTGATTGATCGATTTCTTTATCTACAGAACCACTCTATTTACTTCTTTTTAAAATTGTTTTATCCATTTTAATGAGAAAAAAAGATAAAATAGCAATGGAACAGTTTCAAAACAAGTTAGTAGGATGGTTACAATAATTAATGCAGTGCAAATTGTTGTCTTCATGATATTCACAGGACAAGATGCATACCTGTTGTCTTGTCTAAACAATATTAGTACAAACTTTTATTCTCAATGAACTCTCAATGAGAAAGTAACTGTATATCTATCCTAACTCTCTTGTGTATGCATATATTCATATATTTTTCTCTTTAAAGTTTCTAAGACTAGGAGAAAATATCATATCATGTCTTATAAGTAGATCATAAGTCTAAGATACAGTATGAATCATACAACAAAAATAATAATTAAATAATATTCAGAAAACTAAATATTAATTAATTAATTAATTAAGTTAAATATTTTGAAACAATATTCCAAAGTTCAAATCAAATCGTGAGTCTAACTTAGAGGTCAGAATCCTGTATATCATATGTGTGAATCTGTAATCAATTCAGAGTACTTGTACAGTATTTGATTAGGTTAACATATACAAAAATATCAACTAAGAAAATGTTTTCATGATAGTAAAGAGTGACTAAGAATAAAATGTAACATAAATACTGGAATGGCAAATATATGACCAGCACTTCTAACAGTTTGTGCATAGGATATTGTATAAAGTTCTACTATGTCATGTATATGGATAGTGTCCATGATGCTTACTGTGGCCAGGTGTCATTTGTGGCATTGAGCTACTGCTAGTTCCTTGATATCCACCCCGTAGACTCTGACAGAATCATGACCCATATGGTGCAGAAGTAGTCTATTTGTAGAATATGCTGCTGGAAATGTTTTGCTGCTATACACAAAAGAATAGTTGAAACACTGCTGTTGTATGCCTGCCTCTTCTACTCCTGTGTTTAATTTTTTGCCCTATTTGGTGAATTCTTTCCATTCTCCTTCATGGAGTTGTGGTCATTTTGGTCCCTTTCTAGAATATCTTTTAGTAGTCTTTGTAGGGTTGGTTTTGTCACCATGAAATTCCTTAGTTGTTCTTTGTCGTGGAAGTATTTCACTTCTCCATCAAACTTGAAAAAGAATTTTGCAGGGCATAGTAGTCTGGGCTAGAATTTGTTTTCTTGCAAGACTTGAAGTGCTTTGCTCCATGCTCTTCTTGAGTTCATTGTTTGTGAGGAGAAATCTGCCATTATTCTGATGGGTTCACCTTTAAATGTGACCTGTTTCTTTTTTTCTAGTTGCTGTATATTGTTTCTGTGTTGAAATTCTGGGATCTTGATTATTATATGTCTTGGTGTATTTTAAGTGATGTTACTTAGAGTTCTACATGCTTCGGTCACCTGAATGTCAAATTGTTTCTCCATATTTGAGAAGTTTTCTGCTATTACTTCTGCCCATATTCTTTTTATATTATTTGTATTGACTCCTTTTTTTCATTGATGCCTATCAGTCTTCTGTTGTTCATCTTTACAACATCTTGCAGATGTTGAATTATTTTTTCCTGCATCCTAGCTGTTTCTAAGAGATCTTTTCTTACTGTTTCACTAGCTACAATAGTGTCTTTAGGGTCAGAAAGTCTATTTTCACTTTGATTGAAATGGTTTTGCCAGCTTGTGACTGAGGCTTTAATTTCCTGTATAACACTTTGAATCTGCTTCATGCATTCTATTACTTTCCTATGTTGTTAATTCAAGGATTCCATCATTTTCTATTCTCCTTTACTTTTTTATGATTTTATTCTTTAGAAGAACTTAGTACTTCTTTCATTATAGTTATTTCTTTTTTTACTTCAGAAATTATTTCTGATCTGCTTTCCTCTATACATTTCTGCAGTTGTCTTGTTACTTCAGATGCTATTATTTCAGAGAGTTCAGGTGTGCGATTTCCACTTTCTTCTATGCTATTGTCTATGCATTTGTTCTGGGGGGCTTGGGGCCTGAGAGTGCATTTTGATCCTTCTCCTTGTCATTTTCCATAGCCCTGCCTTCTGACTTTTGGTTTAGAGCTTTGGTAGAGTTCTTACCTTAGCACCAAGTCCAGATCTACTAAGTTCAAAGTCATCCAGGTAGGTGTGATTTGAGTCTGGATTCTGAGCTTTGCTTCTTCCTGTTGCAGCCCCCGGAGGCAAACCTGCTGTGCCACTCTGGCAAGATGTTCTGCTCCTGAATCAGCTGGGTGCATCTTGTTTCTAGCCTCTCTATAGGGAGTTCTGCCTCAGGGTTTCCAACCGGGCATGTATGACAGATGAAGTTCCACTCACATAATGGACCTGGCTGCTGGATCGAATGAGTTTCCCCACTCTGTCTACTTCTAAGTATCTTTTAAATTCTTTTTTGCCTTTTTGAGACAGGGTCTTGAAGTGCAGTGCAGTTCAGGCTGGCCTTGAGCTCACCTTTGTAGCTCAGGCTAGTCTTGAACTAGAACCGATCCTCCTGCCCCAGCCTCCCAAGTGCTGGGATAATGGGCGTGTGCCACCACACCCAGCTTTCCTCTTTTCTGTAGTACCTGTTTGCAGCACATAATGTTCCCATTTCTTGTGTCTAGTTAGTGTATATACATAACACGTCTTAATTTTCTTTTTCATTTCCTTTTGTTCTTCCCCTTTCTTCTATAAAACTTCTCTAATCCAAATGAATGTCTTTCCAGAGAAAATATACAGAGCCATTGATCTCCTGGTAAAATTTAGCTTCAGTACAATGGCTGACGGACATGAGGCTCCCCAGTTACATGGTCACCAAGCACTGAGAGACTGTTGATAGAGATCAGGTCTTAATTAAACTCAAATCTGAAGCATTTAGGTTCTTTGGCTGTGGAAATGGAAAGCCGTGCAAACCTAAAAACTCCAGGTGAGTAGAGGGGATGCCTGCAGAAACTCCTCTGCCGGCAGAAAGTCTCTAAAAGGAAGTTTAATTCTGAAGAAGGCAACACAACTGGAGGGGAGAGAGTGCTATTCTGAAAAATTATCAGTTCTATATCAGAGAAAGGAAGGATGGTAAGAAAACATGCTAGTATACTGGATGTTGGAGGGGAAGACCCTTATATTCATATTCAGTGCTTAGGGCCCAGCACTTTAGAAGATATGATTAGAATTAAACTATACGGCCATGTCTTTGAAAGCATTTCTGAGGTAGCGGTTTTGTCATTCCTCCATGATATTCCTTTTTTTTTTTTTTTTTCAAAGCTATTTTACTTCTTTATATTATCCTAAGAAACAGAACAGTAGCTTTGCTCTGGGCTATTTCCTTGATTCCTGAATGGGCTGCACGTGGCTTTTTAAAGAAGTTATTATCAAAGCAGTTCATCATCCAAGGAAATGTCTTCTTGCAATTGTTTTGGTTGGTTGAGTAATTATTGCTGGGCTTACAGGGGGTAGAAATTATCAGAATAGCAATATTTGATTGGTCCTTTCTAAAACTGATTGCTTCTATAAAGCTTGGTGTGCTGGATAGATAACTGATCAAATGAGACAGAGAGTATGGATTTGGAAACTCAGTCGCCATATATGTAAAATCTTAATAGTCATCTTTAGCTCAGAAGATTGTTGTAAGCTTTGTCTGAAGTAATCCTAATAAATGGTTCATGATGATTCTTGAAGTTACTGGGCTTCTTTCCATATGCATGTCCTTTTTTGACATGAGACTTGGTTGGGGAGGTCAGGGACTTTTTGGTACCTCTCCCAGACAGTATGAAAAACATAATGAAGATACTAGGTAGAGTATAGATGCAAGCTTACTAAACATTCGTGGATACCCTCGGAAGTAAATATCTTGTGTGTCTTTTTGAAGTATGTGGGAAAAAGATGCAAAATGATTTATGCCCAGCCTGTAAGGAGAAGGCTTGAGTGTGGACACTGTTTCTAGAGTCATGCTGTTAGCCAGGCTGCTCTGCTTCTTTGTGATGTCCTCGGTCCCTTGGAGATTGTCTTGCCTCATTCTGAAAAAAGCTGCAAGAGGGGAATTCTCAGGGGACACTGGCTAGGATGTTTTTGGCATCTAGCTCTATGGATGCTTCTATTTTTAAGCAAGGGTGCAAGGGTAGTACTATGGCTAGAGACATAGAAATGCTCTATAGTTGACATTGCTGACACATTGTGTCCTCCCATTTCAATGTGCTCCACGTGATTTTGAGCTACATTCGCTGTGTGTTCACTTCTTGGCATTTTCTGGGAAAGTATTTTGCTCATGTGAAAAGCAGGCTGGATGTGCCAGAGAATTACCCTGGAGCAACATTCATCCAGTGTGATGAGAGTCGGTATATATTTAACCCAGCTCCCATAAATGCATGTAAGAGTGAGACATGCATTTATACCTTTACCCAAAGTTTCTCTGCAGTATTGAGCTGCAGTCAGTCACTGTAGAAACTGGCTTGTTAATGAACCTTCAATTGGCTGCTTTTCTTTCCCTGTATGACCTCCCACCTGCTTTGTAGTGTTCCATGAACTTTCAGAAAAAAACAACTTGGGCTTGGATTATTGTCTCAGGGGCCTGATTCTGGAAGAACCCAAACAGAGACATGCTCCAATTCTGCTCTGACATTGAGTCTTTCTCTCCCAAGGATTCCTGAGTGCAGAAAGTATAGCAAGTGCAAAAAGCAACAGCTAAATGGGAAACAAAGTACTGCTTTTTTAAAAGCTGAGTAAACACCCAATATTCCCCAGTGCATGGTGGTAAAATACTAGGGTAGTGTGGACTGAGCATAGAGAAGGTTCCTGAGGTCCTCTGCTGTTATTATTATTATTTTTGTGTGTGTAGAACTGCTCACAAAGTGGTTGAGAAAACCAGAGGGAGTTGCACTCCAGAATGCAGCCCACCAAGGCAGGGTAACACGTCCAGCTGTGAACATGGCTCAGGGGAAGTACAGAGTTTAGAGCAATCAGATGAGCCTCACTATCTCTTAGAGGAGCTGGCCATAGGTGTAAGCAGTAACTCAGCGAGCCAGGGCAAAGGGTGGATGTTGGCATCCCCTAGAGGAATTGAGGATCTGAGGTGGAGACTCAACTCTGCCTTCATTTGTCTTCTACTTGCTTCTCTTGCTACCAAATGAGATGCTGAGATGCTGAGTTCACTTTCTGAAATACCATTTCTTGACCTTTTCTTGGGTGTGATTATGAAGGAGTTAATTAGTCTTCTCAGGGTTTACATAATTGAGCCTTTCTGGCACATTGTAAGGTGTCTGCAGTATTGTGTGGGATTATTTTCACATTAATAGGCTGAGTCTGAGGGTCTCACATTGCAAAGACACCACAAAAGCAGAAATGATAATGATGGTGAGCACGATGATGATAATAATATAGGAATGGCAACTTGTTGCCCGCATGCTTGCTTTGCCCCAAGAATATGAAAAATGCTCTGCATATTATCTCACAGCAAGATAATGTAATGTTTGTGGGAAAGAAAGGGAACTTAAGTTACTATCACAAAGTTCATCGTAAGAGGTTCATGGAAAGGGCTTATGAATAGTATGTTCAGCCTCTTCCTTGGGAATTCCCTATTTGTCAAATGTTCAGACACTGGGGAGGGAACAGAAGGGTCTGGGGGAAGAGCTATCTGGGATTCTGTGAGAAGTCACCAGTTTGAGGTGTGTGGAGATATTTTTTTAGACACTTGGTAGATGGACTATCTTTTAAAGAAATATCACTGTTTGATTGCCCCCACATCATCTCCAAGAATGTTAGGGTGGCCACTCACAGAATAGAGAGAGGATCACTTAATAGACTGAATAAATAAAACAATTGTTATTTCTTCATCTAACTAAAATAAGTTTTAAGGTTGAAGGTCTTCGGAGCCAGAGAACATATTCCTTGGGCTTTGACCATGGCCTATAATCCTATGAAGAGTGTATACTAAGTCATATGCTATGCCCATGAAATACACCTAAATAGCTGTGTGTGTAGCTGGCTCTGGTTGAAAGGTAATGGCTGTATCTGGGGATGTGTTGGAGAGAATTTGGGGCAGAATCCTGGTCTTTTGTGTCAGGCTCTCCAAAGGTACCACCAGTCATGTTGAACTTGACATTGCTTATTTAGGTCTTGTTGGACCCTGTTTTTCTCGCCTCCCTTTTGGGTTTATTTGACTGTCACCTGAAGATGATCTTGATATTCTCATTCAAGTATCCTCTGGGGGAATCCATCCTTAGAGGTAGAATTTCAGGCTTGGCATAACAATGCCTTTTTATTCGTTTTGAGGGCAAAAGGTAATTCTTAATGCCACTCTATGCGTTGGTATAACCTGTCTTCCCAAGGTCTTTGCCACTGTTTGTGTGCTGGGACCTAGAATATTGCAATATAAAGGAGATCAGGGACTTGCAACAATTAAAACGAGTAGCTGAGCTGAGGAGCAGTGGAGTGGGAGACGAAGCCTTCCATTTATCAATGTCTGTGCCAAGGAGCCCTTGTCACCCCCAGTCACACAAACAGCTCCCCTTAGCCGTTTCTGTCCCCACCACAGTGGCTAGCTGAGCTCTAGATGCTGATTAAAAACCCAGTGAGTAATGCGGAGCAACACATGCCTCTGTTCCTACAGTGGATCTAAGCAAGTTAATAACCTTCTTTAAAGTGAAAGCAAATCAACTCCTATTTTAAACATTTTATTGACAAACACAAAAAGTCTACTGTCAGTGGCCCAGGAAAATTTATCTCTTGGGTTTGTGACTTGTTTCTGACTCAAGTAATATGGGCAAGAGCATTTAAATCACCCTAAGCCCTCACTGTTACAAGACAGGAGAAAGTGTTGAATCAGGGAAAATTGGCATGAAAGGCACAGAACATATACCTCAGTTCCTACTGTGTGACCAGGATTTCTCACATACTTGCCTGACAGTGTTGCTTCTGATGCTCAGGTGGGCCCTCATAGTGGAATTACTCCTTTCTTCTTCTACACTAGAGGACACTGAAGATATACAGGAGTGGAAAACCCTGGCGCCAATCACAGGACAGCATTGGAGCTAAGATTCCCCGGTTCATCTGTTATTTGTAGTCACACTGTCTATCATGACGCTAAGGACAAAGCAGAGGATATCTTCAAGCTAACGGCTGCTCAGGAGACTTAATTAAGGCACTACTTATTCCAGCGAGATTGGAGCTTGGGGGACCACCATGAATGGTGCCAGGGATCAGCATGAAGAGGTCTATTATTACTTTTACTGGAGAGGCTAAGGTAAGGCAGCCATGACTGGGAACCTGAAGGCACCTGGGTAAAGAGCATGCTTTGAGTGGAGTCCTCAATTTGGTTACAGGGACAGAGATAGTCTAGTGGAATTTCCATTAGCAGGGACAGGCAAGGGACCTCATCAGCTTACTCAGCTGAAAGTTTGATTCCACTGAAAGGCTTTGTACTGACCAGTTCCCAGAGTGGGTAACATGCCCCCCTATACTGTCCTACGTTTTTGTGTTCCTACAGACCTTCCAGATGGACCAGCAAATATCACTCCTATGAAGAAATCTGGTATGTATCAAAGCATTTATCCTAGGCTATAATAGCAATAATCTCAAGCCACATTACTTAGATTTGGGGCATGTCCTAGCACCCAATAAAGAATGTATGTTAAGTAATGCTTTCTGTCCATAAAGATATCTGCCCAACAAATAAGAGGACACACAGTAGTAGCTGGTTGATCACTAAAACTCACCTCTTCCATTATTTAATGTATCTTTACAACTTCCTAGGCCAGGTAAGTTGAAGATTGGAATAAACTGTGACTATTCTACATGGAGATTTTCAGAGGAGGAAATAAGTGCTCTTTTTTTTTTTCCTCTTCAAGAGAGTTATTTAGGGCCAGCTCCACTCTTTATTGGGAAGCTTTGGAGATCTCCTTGCTAGTAGTTGTGAGCATTTGGAAGTAATCCTGACTGTACACGTTTGTTATGTTCTATTCTACATGCCTCCATGTTCTACCATGCCACTATATGAAATACCCCTGAATAATGGCCTTATTCCTTGTTGTATGATTATGAGTCCAGAACTCAAAGTACCAGGGGAAGCTAACATCTGACATCAAAAAGCAGCATTTTGAGTACATCATGTGTGCCAGATCTCATGTCTGGATTCATAGATTTAAAAATGCTGTTTATACGCTTTTGGGGTCCTGGGATAATAAAGAATACAGAATTGTAGAAATTACTAGTGAGCATAGGTAGGAAACCCCAGTGAAGAATACATGGCATGCCCTGATATATAGGAAAGGGAGCATCTAAATATTCAAATGCTCTTGCCCTGGATGGACAAGAGAGTTCTGTGACTCAGGTGATATTGAGCTTTGAGGGAAATGTTCCTGAGGCAGAGCTGGTTAAAGGGTATTAGAGCAAAGACAGAGGCAGAGACCTAGCACTAGCGGTGTGTGGAGGCACAGCAAATCACAGGCATGTCTGGAGCAGAAGACTCATGCAGGAGAATTAAAAGAAGGAACTGTGACTCACAGGGCTACTATAACTGGGATTTGGAGTGGCACCGGTTCTGTGCTGAGGCTTGCACCCACTGGGCACCTGAGAATTCCGGAGTTAGTTCTGTATTTTAGGGAGATCTTTTACATTGTGGCTCTAGCTTTTTCAAAATTTTTAAATTAACTTTAA
Source organism: Myocastor coypus (assembly GCA_004027025.1). Taxonomy (NCBI): domain Eukaryota; kingdom Metazoa; phylum Chordata; class Mammalia; order Rodentia; family Myocastoridae; genus Myocastor; species Myocastor coypus. Next base: position 87,445 of record PVJA010002832.1, on the reverse strand, counting down.
TGAGAAAGAAATAGCAATGAGACAGTTTCAAAGCAGGTTAGTAGAACAGTTACAGTAATGAATACATTGCATATTGTTATCTTCATAGTAGTTATTCAGAGCACAAGATGCAGACATGCTATCTTGTCTGAACAATCACTACAAAATGGTCCTTCATTTATATCTCCCTTTTTTGTTTTGTTATGTCAGAGATGGGTGCTCCATTGCTGGTAGAGAAGCTGTATTTGGAGAAATCTTTGAAGGACCTTTTCATACTTGATGCCAGTTCAAATATTGTAGATACGTGGATTCAGCAGAATAACCCAGTATAATCCAATAGACTGCCATAGTGGTGGGTTATGCTCAGAACTGGCATTGTTAGAAGTTGTTGACTTGACTCTTTTACAGCTCAGAGTATTAACATGGCATTACTTTGTACATCTCGTTGATGTTGCACAGGTTCAAGTTTCAGCGGGATTGGAGACAGAGGGTTCTCCTTTACAAGAATCACCCTGTAGAGATCCAGCATATTCTCTTGCAATCCTGGCCTCTGATCTCCTGGAAAACTGCAAGCTTGCAAGAAGGCATGATGCTGGAATTTACAGGCTCATTTGGAGGCTGGAGGGAAATCACAGTTCTAGGTAAGGTGGAAAGTGTTAAGCTGTGCTTTAAAGTCCTAATCAAATGTAAGCAACAGCATTTTCAAAAGCAAGAATAATTGGTCGAACAAAGCCTCCTTGCAAGCCACAAATGGCTCCCCATGCCCAGAGACTGATCACAGGTTCTCCTTGCTCCATTTTCCTCTGAAGTAGTTACTTAATGTGGCAGCATCCAACTTCATAAAACCCAGGGGAGGTGTAAAACTGTGAAACTGAGGCAAATCTTTGTGCATCATTGGTGGCTTTTGGAATGGGTGATATCACAGGACTGGCTAAGGAGGCTGGGGACATAGCTCAGTATGAAGGCGCTATATTCAATCCCCAAACGCTACAAAACACAACCAACCAACTAGTGTGTGCGTGCATACACACACACACACACACACACACACACACACACACACACACACACACACACAAAGGAGAAAGAACCTTTCCTTCACCAAAATGTAATTGGCAAAGCTGTGTTACTTGGATTCATGGCTCCTGGTGACATTGGAGCTGAATGCTTCCAACTAGATAGTCAAGGGACAAAGTATCAGAAGGACAAAACGCACAATGGTAACCTTCTCTCCCTATCTCTATTTCTTAATCAGTGGGATAATGTCTTTTTTTTTTTTTTTTTTTTTTTTTTTGGCAGTTTGAACTGTTGAGAGTTTTACCACTACTCAGAACAGCTCCATGAGTAGGTAGTCCCATCAGGCTCAGCTCTTACCAGTCTTGTGTTATTTTCAGAACACAAGGGGGAGACACTAAAGGCAGTGCCTCTTAAAGTTATGTACTAGTGGACACAAGATAGACACTAGTAAAGCTATAGCACCTGCCTTCAAGCTATAGCACCCGGACACCCGTCTCTAACCTCCTTATCTCAGTCTCAGCATCCTTCCTTACTGTCTTCCAGCAGTAACAGAGTCCTGTAGAGTGGAAGAGAATCTCAGAAAACTGCAAGACCAGATTTGAATCTCAGCTCTTGTGCTGATCAGCTGTGAGCTTGGACAAGTTTCTGTCAGCACCGTGATCTTTAGATTTCAGGCTGTAGAATGGAATAATCACAGTGCTTATCTACTGTAGCTTGTTTCAAATGTAACATGATCATCCTATGCAAATGGCAGTTTTTCTTATCATTTTGCCTGACTTAATCATGGAAATATCTGTGTATACATCTTTGTCCTGAAGGGATTCCTGCGCAAGTTCACATCTGGGGCTTGGGTGGACGCATATGTGGGAAGCTGAGGGCTGCTCTGCTCAGTGCATCTGAAGCGAAGAATGAGTTGTTTCACTTAGGAGGGGAGGAGCTTCTGGCCCATGGCTTACGTCAGCTTCCCCAAGTCTACCTAGAAAACAGGTGAACAAGCTAGGTTCAAGACTTCTCCTATGTTAGCATTATAAGAGTCAAAGCAGCATTAGGCAACTGAGTTGGGATAATATGAGCGATAGGCATGATGACTTCTCCCTCTTTTATTAAATAATCCCTTCTACCTGTCAAGCATGTTGATAATGTTTGCATGCATTATCTCACTTTTAGGAATAGGGAGCGTGATTACTATTTGCAGAAGGTGGGCTTCAGAGAGGTTAAGTATGCATCCAAGATCAGAGACTAGGAAATGTCTGATTAGGAGAGCAAGTCAGTCAAGTAAATTTTAAATTTTACAGGAAAACCATCTCATGACTTAACTTTGGGCTGTACATGGACCTGACTTAACTGAGTCAAACTTCATGGGTTCTGGAGGCTTTTTGACCAGTTCTTTCCTGTCCAGTCTTGTGCCAACAGCTTTGCTGAGACCAGCAAGTCCCTCTGTGCTGAACTGCTTCACAGTCATTTTATTCTCCTGTTGTGTACAGCTTGAGAGATAGACCCTCAGGCTCGTGGTGTGATTCTGCTTGACATTGTTCTAACACTGGATCGAAAAGAACTCTCTGCCTGAACTCTTTCTTCTTTATTTCAACACTTGAGTGTTTAACTTTTACAACCTTTTGTTCTTTGGGGAGTGATGATCTAATATTTCCTGTGTTCTTATCTCTCTGTTCAGCAGACTCTTCCTTCTTTGCTTTAACTCTGCTCTTGTTTATGTCTGTAATATCCACTGGTGAAGACTCACATGATCACACTATGCGCTATGCGAGGTGGTGGATGCTTTCAGAGGCAGGGGCTATGAGGAACAAGTGACCTCGTTGACAGAACACCCCGGAGTTAGGAACTGGGCCTCTGGACCTCCCTTTCTTTCTCTGCTTCCTGGCTGCCATAAGAGAAGCAGACCACCTCCATCCTGTTCCCCACCATGGATTACTGCTGCAGGTCCACCGGCAACTTGACCAAATGGACATGGACTACAACTCCTGAAACAAGCTAAAATAAATCTTACTTGCATTTAAGTTGATTGTCTCAGATATTTTACCAGTGACACAAAGCTGACCCAACTTGTAGACACAATGAATTCAGTTCATTTATGCTTCTCAGTCTATCACACAGGGCTATCATCAGATTTTGTGTGGTTTTTACTTTATTTCATAAGAATTTTTCTTTACCTACTATTCTCCCAGTGGGTCCTTCTTCACACCATGTACAGGTACTTTAGACTATTACAAGGTGTGAATTTCTATTTTATATTTCAGTGTTTATTGGGACATTTGGGCATCTTTGGGGATTGTTTCTTGCATGTATTTGAAAATTTGTACCAGTGACATTGTTCTGTGCTTTTGTTTTCCCTCAGAGTTGGAACTTGAGGTTCATCCTAGTCTATAAGTTGACTTTATCTTCATGTAGTTGAGTGATTAATGGTATTTCATAGTCCCTTATACTCTATTTATCTGCATCCCTTGTGATACATGTCTAGGTTTCTTCTAACTTTGCTACCAGGAGTAAGGCTGAGATAATTGTGCTCGTGTATGCTTCTTTATGGACCCCTGTGGAAGTTTCTCTAGAACATGAAGCGCTATGGTTTGGGTAAGAGTCCCAAAGTGGCCTATGTGTTAAAGGGCCTCATCTCCAGGATGCTGCTGGGAGGTGGTGGAACACCCATCAGGAGAGCACAGGAGGAAGTGAGGTGATGAAGCACATAGTTTTGAAGAGGATTGTGCAACCAGGTTTCTTCCTTTCTGCTTTATAGAAAAGTGAGAGGTGAGCAGTCAGCTCTGTCATGGGCTTCTTTCATGACAGGCCTCCCTCTCTAGAGATCCAAAGCAGTGAGGCTACTTGATCTTGGATGAGAACCACTAGAACCTTGAGCCAGAATAAGCTCTTTCTTTTTTTGAAGTGATTTGCCTAATGCATTTCATTATAGCACTAAACTAACCAGTGCTTGTACACATGAACACAAGAGTTGTTTTGCTGCATTGTAGACACCAAAGCCCAAGCAGTTACACCTACTTTGTTGATGGCAGAAAGTTGGTTCATACAGTCTTCACAGAAGCAAAATAGGGTACATTTCCTATTTCCTCTCTAGATTAAAGTTTTTAACTCTCTATAGATTATGAAATTGCATCTGAATGATTTTTTTTATTACATTGAGTGCTGAAAGTTAAAGCCTCTCACTATATACATATATATTCTTCTTAATTTGTTTTCTCTTGTTGGGATATTGTAATTTTTTTTCACTCTGCCACTTGTTTTTTCTTTTTGAGGGGGATGTTCAGGGTCTCAGTACTAGATCAGACTCAGTGATCTGCCTGTTTACAGCCTTCCAAGAGCTGGAATTACAGGCACGCGCCACCACACCCAGTCTCAGTTGCTGTCCCAGTGTGCCCTGGGGGGGGGGTCTTTAAGGCAGGCCTGGGGATTGAAACCCTGCCCCTGTGCCTGCTTACAGGTATTTTAATCTGCTCTGCCACTTGTTAATGATATACTTCATCAAAAAGACTTCTTCTATTTGTCAAAAAGTAAACAAGGTCATGGATCCTTTCCCACACAGTTTGTGTTTGTGTGATCCCGGGTAAGAAATCACTCTGTACCCTGAGATCACAAAGCTATTTGAAAGGCCTTTTGTTGAAACCTCAAATACTTGTTAATGTATTTAGAGATTACTTTTGAATATAGTATAAGGCAGACAGTTGACCTTACCTCTCAGCAACTCTAATATATATGCTACTATAAATGCCAAATGTCCTCAAACATTTATGAAATGATTCATGATGTTCCACATAGACCTGATGTTCTCCTCTTACGTCCTGCCCCCTTCCGCCTGCCCCTTCCTCCTCACTTTCTCACCCCCTCTTCATGGCCCTGTCTGCGCTTGCTTCAGTGCCACACCGTGTGACTCTGATTCTGCGACTTATCGTAGTGTCTGGTTGAGTGAGTTCCCCTCGCTGCATTTTCCCCTTTCCTCCCCGCTTTTTCTTTTAAAATTTCTACTTCTGAAATTGCCATTTTATTCTCACACACACTTTTAGACAGTTGATCAAGTTTCTTGTACAAACTTATGAGAAAATCCACCCCATGGGTTGGTTGGCTGACTAGATGAGAAAAAGAGTAGAGAACGTCTTGCCAACTGTTCTTCAGTCTAGGACCATTAGCACAGTGTTGAGCTAGGACCAGTGCATTGGGGCCAGATGCACTTGGATAACGTATCTAATTCTTCTGACACTGTGTATTTTGGATGGGTGAAGTTGATGTTAGCCACATTCTAAGTCTGAGCAAGGGGCTAAGCATTTCCGTGGGGCAGTGCTTATATGGGAGCATTATAAGGCAGCAGGACTGCAGGCCTCAGGATGTGGATATGGCTAGAGACGAGGGGAGTGCAATGGGAATGCTGAGCCAGGTTTCGCACAAGGATTCAGGGCTGCTGTTGACATGGTACAGGCTTCCAGGTTAATGAGATCATTCATCAACATTATGTTCAGGGCCATGATGGATTTGCCCACATCCCCTGCCTGCATCTTCTGGGGGAAAGGACATTAACAGTGACATCTGTGAGCAGAGGGATGTGTCAAGCTCCTGGAGCGGCAGAGGGGAGAACGCTTGCCTCTCTCCTTCAGGCTTTCTGCTTCAACACCTTAAACTGAACAATGCCTGGTGGGACCTGCTGGGTTATTACTTATCTGCCCTAGAATCAACCAGCTCTGGGAGAAGCATCTGCTATTAAATGCTCAAAAATGCTGGGAGGCAGAAAGGTAAAGTGGAAAGGGCACCAGTCATGGAGGAAAATGCAATTAGGTGTGAGTGGGAGCTCTTCCACTTAGCAGCCATGTGACCCTGGGCAAGTCATTTTGTCTAGTAATTACGCCTACCATATAGGATCGTTGAGAGGGTCATGTGATGCAATGAATACCAAAGAGAGAATAGAAACGATGACCTGTCACAGAGATATAAGTCATTGCGGTCATTTCCAAAACAAAAATGCAACAGAATGAAATAAATCAAAACAAAACACGCACTGGTTTTTAGGCAACAGTTTTCCTTATAATTTTAAATTTAACTCTACTACTCTCTGGCTGCAGTAGCGCTGACCTCAGATTTATTGTAGATTCTGAAAATGACCTTGGACAATGTGTTCTGAACATGTCTACAGTTTGCATGTATGTATATGGAGGGGGAGTCTTAGAAGATGACAGAGGGTGAGGTAACAAATACCGTAGCCAAGTGCAAAGGCTTAGGGCTAGTAAAAGTAATTTGGACTTTTCACTCATGCAGAAGTGTAAGCAATGCTTTTGAATATAGAATGGTTTTATACATAATAATGATGAGTAGTAATAACAAGAGCAATAGTTCAGTATGTTCTAAATATTTAAGCAATTCATATTTATTTTTTGATTATCATCAAAACAACCCAACAGTTCCCTATCTTACAAATGAGAAAAATAAAGCATCTAGTATTTAAATAATGTTGATAGAAGGTTGTAGGAGCTGAGATTCAAACTTGTATCTATCTGGCCAATATTCAGGCTCTTAATTACTTGGACAAGCCTGTTGCTTACTCACCCTGTGCAATTCATTTGGGCTTCTTTTCTTTGTCAGAGGCACGATGCTCCAACCATGTCACTTCTGGAAACTGCGATTTCTGGGACTGAGACTTCCATTTTTCAGATTGGGAGGCTGACACTGAGCCGAGGCATCGCACGAGGGCACGTCATTCTCGATCACAACTGCGGAGGCGCCTGTTGCAAAGAAAGCCGTGAGTGAGGCAGCCAGCTAGAAAATCAGAAAAGAAAAATGTGGCTGCACTTGGCAGAAAATTCATATTTTCTTCAGCAAACTGGGGCCTCAGTCCTTTTCCTGTTAACTTCTCGCTCTACTCCCGCTGGAAATCAACCTCCTTCCCAGTCCGGTGGGCCTTGTGAAGCTCTCCCATACACTTTGGCTAAAGAATAAAGCAGGACCTTTTTTGGAGGGGGTGTTCAAGAATTTATTTTACTATTATTTCCTTTTCTATTTTTACACAATTGACACACCATTAAAAAGCTTTGAGGCCAAAGAAAGAAAGCAAATGTAATGTACAAATATTAATGATTACAATGTATTATGGTTTGGTGAAGGAGGCAAGAACTTAGGAACCAGTCAGATAGTTAAACTCATGCTGTTATTCCCCAGGTGAGTAACCTGAGGGGAGTTTCTTTGTCCCTTTGAGAGACTAATTTTTTTGCATCGCTCCAGAGATGCACCTCTGATTCTTGAGTAGTATTTTCCATGGACTATTCTACTCACAGCTTCTACCGGAGCTGTGGAGAACAATGGCCCCATATCTGAACATCATAGCCATTGGTTATACAATGAGAGGGATAAAATACTAATTTTTGAAAGAATTGCTTTTATAATTAGATGACACAATGAATGCAAAGATACACCTGAAATATTGGTAGTGCTCAGTGGTATTCATCTTCCTTCTTTATTTTTCAGGAATAGGAGATAAATAAGATATAGTACAGCTCAGCCCTTGGTAATGATAATGAAAAATGATGAAATCAAAGTACATAAGATAATAAAATAGGCAACACTTGTCTGAATATTAGAGAAGCAGCATAGTGATAAGTATGCTCGCTAAGAAAGAGGCTGTCTTAGGTGAGGGTCTCAGAAGGGGATTCCGAGACAAGAATTCAGGTGCAAATGGTAGAAGAAATACTTCCAGTAGAAACTATCAGAGGAGTGGGCCAGGCAGGGTAGGTAGGGGAAGAAGCTAAGCAAGACCATGAACTTGAGGGAAAGGAAGCCTTTGCCTAGTGCTGGAAAGAATCAATGCAATTCAAATAAGACCTCTGATTTGCCTGTATTTGCAGCAAGGAGCTTTTATTCTCCTGCCCTAGCAGCCCATGAGATAGGGCCACCACAGAAGGCTATCATATTAAGCACTTCTTAGTCTTAATCTGCATTTATCCAAGAAGAATCAGTCACAAGCACTAGGCACACACACACACACACACACACACACACACACACATACACACGCACGCATTCACATACGCACACACGCACACATGCACGCACACACACACACACACACACACACACACACACACACACACACACACACAGAGGAGCTGATGAAAGGATACATACACCTTCCAAAGTGGCATTTTCCAAAAACGGCTGCAGCAATACCACCAATCTCAGAATATCTTTGAGAACCTGGCTATTCCTATATTAAGAGGTCACTGTTTTGACCCGAGATCTTTATGACTTCCCTGATGAATGGAAAATAGCAGAAGAGTTGCTGTTTAACTTAAGAGGGTAGGTCATAAAAGGTGACCATTCTCTCTCTTGGAACACTTGCTCTTAGGACACAGGCACTAGCTTTAAAGAAGCTGAGGCTAAACAGGGAATCATGTAGAGGGAGCAACCAAAGGCCTCATCTCTCGGCTTTGGCTTAGCTACTACTGACAGCCCCTGCTAGTGTGCCAGTTATGTGAGTGAACTCTTCTGGAAGTAGATTGCTCAGCTGAGCTACCTCATGTGTGCTGCATGTCTTAAAGAGGGGACCCCTTCTGTGTCCCTTCCCAGGTTTCAGAATCATGAGCAAAGTAAGTGCTTAGCATCAGCTTAAACAACTAAGTTCTGGAACAGCAATGCCTGGAGCAAGGTACCAGAAAATCAAAAAAGAAATGTGAGAGTTTGTGTATACCTCCAACAATATAGTAGGTGCTGCTGAGGCCTAGTTCAGAGTCTCCACCAAGCTGCTGTTCCATACCCCAGGGCCTGTGAGTGTTGGCTGATAACAACACACTGGTGGTTCCTTTGGAAAAGAGAGCTCAATGGGAACCACATCAATGGGGAAGTACCCATGTCCCTAGGAAGTCTAGAGTCATCAACTCATTATTTGAAAAGGCCCATTTTTTGTTTTATGATAGAAACAATATTGTCATACAATTTGTGCTACAAACTTTCACACAGTTAGAACCTGTAGAGCCTCTTTGTGTTTAGTTAGGTCTTTGTCCCCTAATTGACTCTACTTTCCTTGTGTCTCTTCTCCTGAGAGCATGGTTCATAAATGAATCATCTACACAGGAACCCCTGCAGGGGGCTTTGTTCCTAGGGGCTTAACCTATGGTAGAAAGTGTTTTTCAGAGAGGCATTACTATTGGAATAACATTTGTAAAATTGTGTATTTTTCAAAAACACCTAGCACTGCCTGAGACATAATAGGTTCTCAAAAATGATAGAGACTCTGTGATGGTTATGCTGCAATAATACGATCAGGTGTCTTGGTAGAAATATTGTCAGTATGTATTTAAAATGCCTCGTGGGTACATAGAATAAGGATGTCTTTATAGTTCATGGAGGACAGTAGTCTGTGCACGAAGACTGGGTTGGGATGCAGTCGATTCAAAACTTTGGATTCAAAACCATGGCTTTCAGGCAGTGCACACACAGTTAAAGTGCCCAGTTCAGCACCACAACATGTGGAAAGCAGATGCCTCAACCAAAGGGCAATTGTTCTTAGTAAGTCTTGGTTGTAAGGTCCTATGCTATTTTTCACACATCAAGGCCCTCTCCCTAGACACCATCAGGATATTAGAAAAATCCCAGAACCTGCCAGAGAATTGCTCTGTTTATTAAATTTAGCTTTACAAACAGAGATGCTCTGCACTTTGTATCACCCTTGAGAACTTGAGCATTAAGGCATTCTATTGGCTTGAAACCCAGCAATTTCCAAAGACAATAAAAGGATGTATGTTCTTTTCAATTTTTTTCCTATGTACTTTATTTGCTAGGGGAAGTAAAACATAGTGCAATGATATACCATTATGTGATATGGAAGCTCTTTGCTGAAATTGAATTTCACCATTACAGGGTGAATATACAAATCTGTAGTGTTAGCATTTTTTTTTTTTTTTTTGTGCATTCCAGTGGCTGAGATTTGATGTGATACTTCACTCTATGAGTGTTTTGGTATTCTTTGTTCCGTTCTGGGTCTTTGTAAGTAAGGTGGGTACAAAGCTGAATGTTCCAAGAGTCACAGGATGCAGATGTGGAGGAAACCACAGACGTATCCATCTTAGGTATTTCCTTTTTGCATGTTGTGAGGCCAAAGCTCTGAGAAGCAAAAATGTTTTATGTACATCCAAAGATCTGCTTAATGAGAATCCATAATTCAGGTATTCTGATTATAAATCCTGCAATCTTTGCACAGGTTTCAAGCTCCATGTTCTTCCTACAAGTTCTCATGCTACCTTGTAGGTAAGTAGCTATAACTTGGAAATTACTCCATTTATTCATTATATCTGACTACTATTAAGGTTGAGCAAATATACATTGTTCTGTATAACAGCAAGCTCTTTGGTTGGTTGTATAAGTTTAAAGAGAAGCAAAAAGCTTAAACTCTGTAAAAAAAAAAAAAAAGATTTTCCCCTACTACTATAATATACTCTGCCTTCAAAGCTATCTATATTCAGGGCCAGACATGAACGCTGTGGAGAATTTTCTGAAGATGACATTCAAAGACATTGTAATAACGCCACTGCAGCGTGATGATGCATGCGTTCCTTGCATTTGTGGCACAAAACTTCCAAGAAAATTGTACTTTTCAAGAGTCTGTTCACCTTTAAAAAGCAAAGGCAAAGTGTAATGGTCTTTATAGATTAACAGTAAGTACTCATTGTGGACTTGCAAACTATCAGCACTACTTCTTAATTTATGTTAGAGATGCATAATAATATGGAAGGTAATCTACAGATAACCTGCTGTAGGTTATCTGGTGGAAAACCTCATATAAGTTACATAGGCTTTGAAATCTCTACCTCATGGTCTGATACTTGCTCCTGGAAAAGTCCTTTGATGTCTGTAAGACTCAGTTTCCTATGTATAAGTTGGGGGCGAATTTAATGCTGGGTACTCCACATGGTTCTATACAGTTCTTTTGTGGATTAAATAATGCCATAGATGTCAAAAGTACAAGTTCCCACATTTAAATAAATGTTGGTTCTGTTAATAAGTGGTTAATAAGCTACCTGTTAGTAAGTGTTGTGTAAGCTCCTTTCAGCTTGGATTGTAGGCAATTCATAGCACACTTCCATGTAGTCCTCCAAGGACTGTTTGGAAGACTATAGACAGACATGTCATGGAATGGGAAAGGCACAACACACGTTCATACTTATCAAACTCATGCCTAGATGTACAAGGTTTTGCAGTCAGGCCTGCTGCTTTGATGTATATGCTCGTGGCACTATTTTTCTGAGACTGGAAGGGACCTTGAGGCTGGACAAATCCAGTGATATCACAGCAGCATGGAATATATATATATATATATATATATATATATATATATATATATACATATCTCACAGTAAAAAATAAACATTACATGATTGGATAAATTTGGGGAAGAAGACATACCCCATGTCTTTTTGAGGAGCCCTCATAAGCCTTTGCACATTTAAGTCTCTATAAAGTTTCAGAATCAATACATCTGTATGAAAATGTTATGTTCAGAATTTTCACAGAGCATTTCATGGAGTTGCATTGTATAGAACATTTTCCAGATAAAATGATCAGGGATAATGCATATACTTTGTAGACGAGGGGGAAAATGTGGGGAGGACTTAGCAGGAGTCATGAGATGAGTTGTGACTAGATACAGGTTAGTTAGCCCTAGACTAATGATCCATCTACCATGGTACTCTGAATTTTTTTCATTTCTAACCTTATGCCCCTTTTAACATCTATCAGCTAGAAGGTTTGGACACCTTGCGTTTCATTGTCAGGGCTTCCCTCTTATTGAGAAGAATCCTCTTTCTCTTATACCCTCTTATCCTTCCGTTTATGACAGCCCCATCTGTTGATGAATCTATCTCAGAGTGACAGCATTCTGATGATATACTCACACAATATGTTATCAAAGTGCCAATCCTGATGGCCCTGTGATGTATGAGGCTGGAGCTTGTCAGTGCTCTGCAGTTCCCTAAGAACCATCCATCATGATAGTGTCCTTTTCGTGAGACATGACATGGGGAGTCCTTCTTAGGGAAATGAGTTTTCGGGGAGCTGAGGAGTCAGGTGAATGGAACACCAAAGAGGCACCAGTATGGTAGGCAGAATGCTCATATTAATTGTGAATTGGAAAGGAGTGTTCTATGGGCCATCCTTGGTAAGATTAAAATGCATTCAAATAATGTACATCAAGCTAGACAGGTACTTTTTTATGCATTGGAGATTCAGGTACTAATGCTAAGGATAAAAATGATCAATATTATATTAATTCTTTATATACAATAGTCATCATGGTTGATGCTGATATGACTGCATCAGGTTCTTTCTATAATCTCACTAGAAATGTGGCTCTGTTTTTAGGAGAGAAAACGGAGGTAGATAGACAGTAATGAGCTAGAGGTGGTGCTGATCTTTTACTAAACAGTGAGGTTGAGGCAGGATGATTACTGTGAGCTTGAAGCTAGCTTAGGAGCTACAAAAGTAAGCACAAGGCCAGCCTGAATTTCATAGTGAGACCCCATCTCAAAAATAAAATGAAACAAGATAAATATTAAATATTGACTATAGAGTTTAGTCCCTAAATCACTATGTTTGCATTGCCTAAGAAGGGACCCAGGCCCCCACATAAGAACTAATTGTGCTATCTACACCTACTAGCTACCTGCTTTTAGGAAAACTTTTATTGCTCTCATTTTATGGGTGAGAAAACTCTTAGAGCTCAGTGCTTAGAAATGGCAAAACTGTGGTTGATCTTAGGATTTCCTGACTCCAAATCTGCTACCCTTATATGCTAAGGCTGGACCTTTCTTGGGAAAATAGGGGCATAGGATGATCTACCTTTCAGGATTTGTTTGGAGTTGACAGAAGCAATGTGTATATTGACATAAAGAGATTGGCACCATTTGGGGTAGTGTTTTAGGCATCAATGATAAATAATTTTATTGGAGGAGGGAAATATGGAGCAGGTTGCTCTTTAAAATGGACATTAAAATGTAATAAATATCCAGAGCTTGAATTCCAAATAGCATGCTCTAATAATGAATCTGTTCTGAAAATCTAACATTATCTTAAAGCAAATAGTTAAAATATAATTAAGATCCTTAAAGATTATCTCTTAAGTAGTTTGGGTTTGCATAGCTGGCCCAAGAAAGATAACTAAGGCTAGTCACATTGTTTCAATTTATGATGAATTGATAAAAGTAAAGTGAGTGTGTAGAGAAATTTGCTCTCAGCAATAAATTATAGAGGATAGAGATTTTCTTGTTTTTAATTACTTGTAGATGTTAATAGAATAGGCTAAGCAAATAGTGGGTACATTACTCAGCAAACACGATTCTCTTCTTATGTTATAAGGAAAAATTCATACATAAGTGAACAAAGTGATAATCAGTGGAGGTGAAGGGTGTGGCTACATGGCTTCTTGATGCGGGAAGCACAAGAAATTCATCAGGTGCTTGTCTTACAGGGAAAGATGAAAGTTCATTTGGATTGGGTCAAAAAATGTGGCACTCAAAAGTTTGTGACTCAGGGATTCTGTGGCTTTTCCTGTATTTTAGTCCTACTCAGTGCCAATACATCCAGCGTTTGTGACATGACTCCTTGGTGCTTCACTTATTTTGAAGGCTGAGAGACGTGTATCTGGAAGGGGTTTAGGAAGGCAAGTGGCGAGACCAATGGCCTGTGGCCAGTGAGTTGGATGGGGCTGGACAAGAGTGACTCTGTAGAAGTATGGGTTATTTGATGCTTCTTGTTATTTCCCAGGAGAGTTGAGTTGGTCTGGAGAGAGAGAAAGAAAGAGAGAGAGAGAGAGAGAGAGAGAGAGAGCTCAAGCATACAATAAACACTCAATAAAACAATAAAAGCAAGCTCTGGGGTCAGACTTCTTGGGTTCAAGGCTGTGTTTCATCACTAAGTAAGTAGGTCTGTGATCTTGGGCAAATAGCTTGCCATCTTGTGGCTCAAGGTTTTCAGCTGAAAATGGAGAACTTGTAGTCTCTAGTTCATAAGATTGTTGTGAAAATTAAATGGGTTGAAGTATTAGCCAACTAGAACGGTGCCTGACGCAGAGCGAGCAAGCACCCAAATGAGGTGGGTTCTTGTACTTATTCCTCCTAGTGTGACTCCAGCTGCCCACACTGCCAGGAGTGCTATTGTGGCTGCTGCACCTACACAACACTGATTGCCCGTAGACTGGTTTGATGATATGTCAAATATCAGGAGAAAACCAGAGAGTTTATGAACAGGAGAGAACTTTAAGCTTGGACCTTGTTTTCTTATCAGAAAAACTGAGCTGTGTTGACACCTCTCCCTTGTTTTCAGTGTGAACATTGCATTTGATGGAATATTGCAGGCAAACTTACTTTCAGCGAGCCAGGTTTTCTTAGCAGTGGTTGGCTAAAATGGGATTCCTCTGTGTCCAGAAGGCACAGAGGTCAAATTATTACTTGTAAATAAACAAATCAAGGGGGAAATGAGACTCTCTTTTTCATTGGCAACAGGTCCTGAGAGATGGAGAGCTTAAACTTCAGCTTCTTTTTTTTTTGACATAGCAGGTTAACTACTACACAAAAGACAAATCCCTTTTCTTCAATGATTAGACCCCTGCCAACCTTATCATGGCAGTTCATCTTGCCTCATAGGAGCTTACCTTGGAGAGACAGTTTAAGGCGATTTTTCATGACATACTGAAAGGCTCGTCCTAGCATGTAAAACTTCATGCTCTAGATGTGTGTAGCTTCAGTTCTCAAAACTGTATATTTTTAAAGAACCTTCTTTAAAGTGTGAATGCACCATTGAAGAAAAGGATTTCAACAATAAGCCCTTAATTGTCAAAGTGCCAATTCTCCTAACTTAGCAGATTTTCCACAAAGATTCCATTTTGTGGAAGATAAAAGGGATTGAATGACTGAGAGTTGAATGACTGGTGCCTAAGAATCAGCCCAAGTGTAATGTAAGCTTGGCTTTCTTCTCCTAAACAGTCGTTCTCAGTCGTCCATATGGAAGTTCAAAGATTCTGTACAATCTTTACTTGTTGATATTTGAGGTGATAGAGGACATAGGAAGATCAGATCGATTTAGGCCTCAGATCTTACATTAGCTCTTATCCACTATTTGACCTTATAAGGCATGCTAACTCCTGAAATTATAGTTCTCCCTTGTAAATTGGAGACATTAGTAATTAGCACATGATATGCTGGAGAGGGTAAATGTTTTATTATGTGAATTTGTTGTGGCTGCAGCCTGGCCCAAGTGAAAGGGTCACTCACTATTAGTTTTGCCCCTTTTACTTTTGATTAACTGCCTCCCTGAATTTTAAAGAAATCGATTCTGGACTCAGTAAAATAGATGCAATCTTGGAAAGTTATCCTCAGCACTGAGGCATTGTGTTGGTAGGAGACATACACGGCCTCTTTCTACCTAGAACGAAGACAGAATTGACATGCTGTTTATTTCACCTTTGGCTAAAGCCCCTTGCGTCTGTCTGCCTTTGATGTGGTCATGGGTGAGAACTACACACTGCCTTCAGAGGGGGATTGGCCTCTGGGAAAGCCTCAAATGTCACAGAGCCACAGCTGCTGAGATGCCGCTTACCTAGGCAGAGAGGAATGATTTATCCCTGATCTGTGGGAGGTCACCAAGCAGCTCAAAGCTAAACTGAAAGATTAAGGATTGATCCAGATGTAATAACACCCCAGACAAGACATACAGGCTTCCAATTCACTTGGCAATTCTCTTTGTGCAGTAGTGTGGGGGATACTCTGCAGTAGTCCTGGGGTACACACAGCCTTAGAGCTGAGTTATGAGTCCTGGGCTCGATGTAGGAGAATGAAGCACATTCTGAGGCGTGGAGAGCCCTGAAGGGATGGTAATCATTTTATTCATTTATTCATGACTATAGAGAATCTCATGCTTAGTCCTCTGCTATAGGCCGGAGTGGGATGCTCAACTGCTAAGCTCACATGCCCATACAATCTTGGAAGAGAGATGGGCAGGCATTCCTGCACCCATTTCAAAATCGACTCAAAGTTGGACACAGTTTCTAGTTACTCGTGCTGCTGTCTGGTTGCCTTGCTTCTCATCCCAGTTTGGTCTCAGTTCCCTAAAGAGATGTTTAGGGAACAAGATATGAAAATAGTCAGAAAAGCATTTGAGAAGATGTTCAATGTCATTGGTCATTAAGAAAATGCAAATCAAAACTACAGTGATGTGGGCATGGTGGCACATGCCTGTAATATCTATATGCAGGAGCCTGAGGCAGGAGGATCACCATGAGTTTGAGACCAACCTGGGCTGCATAGTGAGTGCAAGGTGAGCCTGAACCACATGAAAAAACCCAGTCTCAAAACACAACACAACATAACATAGTTGGTGAGATAGTGTTTCACATCCTTTCTGATGACTATGTTACTAAAAATAAGCACGGAGAATAATAAGTGTGGGGAAATATAGAAACCCTTATCTGGTGCTGGGAGGAATGTAACATGGTATAGCCATGATATAAAACAGCTTGGTGGTTCTTAAAAAGAGTTTAGTGTATATTTATCATATGAATAAAGAGTTTACCCTTAGGTATGTACTCAACAGATATGAAAATATTTGTCTATCAAAAATTTGTAAATGGACGCTTTGAGAAGCACCACTCACAAGGGCCAAGAGAAGCATTTCCAGGGTCATTGCATCAAATGAATGCACAGACTACAGTATGTCCATAAAATGAAGTTTTATCCGGGTGCAGAAAGGAATGAAGTATTGATATATGCTTTAATTTGGATACACTTTGAAAACATAATGTTGAGCAAAAGAAGCTCAGCACAGGCAGTTACACTGTGTATGATTCCATGTATATGAAACGCTCAGGATAAGAAAAGTCAAAGGGACACAAAGCAGGTTAGTGGCCATCAGCGGATGGAGGAATGGGAAGGTGGGGACCGATTACTCACAGGGTACAGTGGTTGAGGTAATCAAAATGTTTGAAACTCGAGAAGGATAGTGTCCGAGTAAGGTTTTGAGTGCCCTAAATGCCCCTGGAGTGTGTTCTTTAAAAATGGTTAAGTGCCTGTTATGTAAATTTGTCCCAATAAAAGTAGTAATAGCACAGGTAAAGTATGTCTGTAAAAATTAAATGAATGAATATGCATATGTCGATAAACATTAACATGTTTTTTCTTAATAAATACCATTTTAAAAATATCATTATGATACCATAGTATTTATATTTTTTTAGAGAAGAGATTTTCAGTAGCTAATCAGACTCTTAACCTTGAGTCCAAAAACATTGGAATATACAAATGAAACTCTGCCCTAGGCCTAGAAATATAGATTTGGAGTGTAGTTATTCTGGAAAATTGCTTGATAATAATACTTGGCTGGTCATAATAAAATGCCTGTGCTTTATTTCCTAACAATTACATTTCTGGATATGCATTTTGAAGAAATTATCACCCAGGTCCCAAAAGGGCCATGCAACGTGATACTCTTATGTTGTACAGGTTAGAGTTAGAGGGTAGTGTGATCATGGGGGGAGGACGCACACAGTGGAGCTCTGTGAAATCTCAGAATAATGTCCAGGGTGCTGGGGAGATAGCTCCGAGGCACAAGTGCCTGCCTGGCAAGTGCAAGGGCATGAGTTTGAACCCTGGTCCCGCAAAAAAAAAAAAAAAAAAAAAAAAAAAAAAAAAAAAAAAAAAAAAAAAAAAAAAAAAAAAAAAAAAAAAAAAAAAAAAATAAATAAATAAATAAATGAATAATGACCAGGTATGTTAGCAGCTACAGAGTACTTTTAATAGCATAGGTCCCTTAGAGAAGGGATTTAAAGAAAAAAAAATTGAAGGAAAAAGATAAATAGAGCTTTTGCAGAAGGGTTAGAGGGTGGGGACAAGAGGATAAGAAAGGCATTACGGTGTGTTATGCATGCACACAAACCCCCCATGATGAACATGACCATTGCATACTGTAAACATGTAGTAATGCAAAAAGAAAAACAATGTATCTAATGAAAAAGAAACCAGGCAGAGAGATACAAAAAAAAATACATGTTTTGTTATACAGGTCTTGCTTTAACTTGCCCTTGAGCACCCAGCAGAAAAGCTTAAACATGACACATAAAACTTAAGGGTAGTTTAGCATGCTGAGCTGTAAAAGGCTCAAATTAACAGCTTCCAACATTGCCAGTTTTGCAAGTAACACACTGAAATTATGGAATAGTTGACTATGTATACAACTGCATTTTCTTAGATCAAAGAGAAGAAATCTACTGTACCAATAACCATTAGAAAGTTTATCATGCGTACACACTGTGCCCCGTATAACTATAATGAGGATAACAATATACATTGTATCAATTACTGTGAATGCTCTGCTAACATGTTTTGAAACTGTCATATTGTAATTTCCTATTAAAAGTAGTAAAAAAAAAAAAAAAAAAAAAAAAAAAAAAAAAAAAAAAAAAAAAAAAAAAAAAAAAAAAAAAAAAAAAAAAAAAAAAAAAAAAAAAAAAAAAAAAAAAAAAAAAAAAAAAAAAAAAAAAAAAAAAAAAAAAGGGAAGAGAGAAAGAAAAAGAAGCCAGGCAAAAACCTGGGCGTGGGTATGAAAAGGAAAGATACAGAATGAAACCATAACACTTTCTAAGTATATAGTCAAAAATTGTACCTACTAGCCAGTACTATGAAGCACACAGCACTACAATCAAATGCAAGAATAGACAGTAGACCCAAAAGAACCGATGTTTAAAGAGAGAACTTTTTCTCTTAAAATTTTCTTAAATTTTATGTACTTGGTACCGGGTCTCACTATGCAACTCTGACTTATAGTGTGCCTCCTGTTTCAACCTGCCCAGCACTGGGATTACAGGTGGGCACCACCATATCCAGTCTTGGTGGGTCACTGAGGGTGCCAGGAACAGGGCCGGCACATACCAGGGATTGAACCCAGGCCCTTGTGCTTGCCTAAGCAGGTGCTTAGACCATTAGTCTAAGCCTGAGAGAAGAATGTTGAACTGGTAAAAAAGGGATGAACCCTAAAACTAAACGATGAACTTAGTTCATGAACTAAGGAGTACAAATAATTCCAACTTCTGGAGTCCAGTACACAGAAAATGCCATGCAAGACCCATTGATCTTGGTAAGTGATATATTACAGGAAAATTACAATCTGATAGTGAGTTCAATTTACAGCCTTAGCCACGAATTATTTAGATATGGGTTTTCCAGGCCAGAAAATCAGTATTTGCAGCAGGATGGACTAGCCATTGCTATTGTGAGGAACTTTCTGGGTGATCCTAATGTCTAGTCAGAGTGAGAAACAATGAATGAAATGTCCTGGATCAAGGATAAGCATAGGGGCTTCTAGGTGGAGCAGCTAAATAAATTATGAGAGAGGGAGATAGCTGAGGATGAGAGGTCGACAGGAGCCAGATGAGGTAGAGTAAGCCTTTTGTATTCATTTCCAAAAATCAGTGGGAGAAATATTGGGAGAGTTTTAGTTGGAGAGTGACAAGATTGGATTTGGCCCGTAGAACATTCTGGCACATTATTTAGGGTGGATGATGTTGAGCGAGAGAGGATAAAGGCAACCAGTAGGGAAATTAGCTAAATGATGCGGGTAGCATGGTAAAAGTCTGAACATGGCAGAGAAAGAGCCAGTAGCAAATACAAATTCAAGACAAGGGTCACCTATTACCTTTTACAGATGCAAAGGGTAGAGGGCGAGGGAAGAACTCTCCTCAGCCTACTCCATGGTCTAGACAGGACTCACTTTAGAGTCTTCTATTCTTGAGTTTTGTCACCAGTTCCAGTGTGGATGATGGCTTTGTGGGTTGTTGCCCTTGGTCATGTGCACTGTTTCCAGCTAGGAATGTACCAAATGGTTATTGTTGGAAACGCTGTTTAGAGCACAATAGAATTTTAGCTAGATTCTGTTAGTGGAGTTACTGCAGCCTGCAAATTAAAGGAATGAAGTAGATGGAATAACTTGTAAGTCTGGTGCCACACAGCCTCTAGATTCCTGCCACACATAACTTTATGAGACAGGATACAAATCTACAGGGACTATTTAAATTAAAAATGTAGTACAGTAAAGACACATTGCCATTAAACCACCTCAAAATAGTTTTCCTCACTTTGAACACCCTTATTCTGCTGCACTTGCCACAGAGGGCTTCTGGAAGGGAAGCCTTCTTTCATGAGGCATGCACACATGCATGCACGCATACATGTATACATGTATCTATCTATCTATCTACCTATCTATCTATGTGTGGCTGCCTTCATGTCTTTAATTTACTCAAAATATTTACAGTAATTTCTGTCAAATAAGAATTTTGACTTACTATCCTCTACTTTGCTATGGCTTTATCTGGATGTCCCCCCAAAGTCTCATGTGTTCATGGGTGTCAATTTTCAAAGTTGTCTGGATCTAGCATTTGTGATACTGGGATTAAGGATGTGTAGTACTAAATTAGCCTGTGGTTGAAACTGGCGTGGTTTTGGATGTAGCATTATCCCAAAAGGCTGGTGACTTGGATGGGATAAAATGGAAAGCCAGACCAGCTGCTTGCTGCTAGCTGCCTTCTGCCTGCCACACCATGAACTGTTTTACCTTGGTGATATTCCTTTGCGACACTGCCCTGCCTTGCAGCCAGCCACAAATTGAGTCCTCCACAAACTGTGAACTGAAATGAACTTTCTTCTTTAACTTGCAGGGGAATTAGTGTGTTTTATTCCAGTAATGAGAAAAGTAACCAAGACATACTTTTTTTTTTTTTTTTTTTTTTTTACTAGATCTGGCACAGTAGAACTTCTGGCTCCATCCCCAAATCAAAATAGCTATGAATGATAAACATTTTGAATCAATTCAAAATATCAAGGCAACCAGGACAATGCAACAAAAGACAGTCAGAAAAGAGGATTTCTGGATCTGCTTCAGAAAGTGGCAAGAATGATGGCATCAGTGTGTTCAAAACAAGGGGAATATTGAGGGAATATGATTAATAGCAATGTGTCTTTAATTTAAATATTCACTCTATTTGTTGACTATAGTTAGCATGTCAGGGCCTCTGTTTACCCGTGGCTACTAGCAGTCTTTTGATAAGGTTAAGAGGCATCAACTGGGAAGTTAATAGTATTGGCTTGTGACTGGAACACAACCTTTTGGATCTGTTCAATAGGACAGACTGATAGTAGCCAACTTTTATGGGGTGCTTTGAAGTGCCTGAAACTGTGCTTTACATGTAGTTTCCCTCCTCAACATTTCAACAGTCCAGTGGGGCAAGAAGATCTTACCAAACCCACAATCTCCGTGATCCCAAACAGGGCTGAGAGGCATCGACTGTCTGATGGCACAACTGGTGCTAGAACTTGGCCCCTCTGATGCTGGGAGCCTTGCCACTGTAGTTCCATAAGCCAGAGACTGATGTTATCAGCTGTTTTAACGTGTTATTTCTTGCAATGCTTTGTCTCTGTTCTAATCCAGGGAAAAAAAGATGAGCCTTATCTTCTACAGGTATACTGGGGTTTGTAATGGATTTTCTGATGCTTTTAAGAATCGCTACACCAAATCATCAGGTTGGCAAAACTGGGAATGTGCCATTTGGTCTTCTTCAAAACGGGGCCAGAAGAGGGTGCTTGGGGGACAATTGAAGAGCTTCCAGAAAAACAAAAAAAGAACAGTTCCTAGCAGAACACAGGGGCTCTGGCTGTCACAATGGGGCTGCCCGCAAGACCCCGCATTGCTATGGAAACGGTGCATTTCTTTTTTTTATGGAGCAGGCACATAAAACTCCCAGAATGTGTCATGAAATAAGTTACTACTGTCCCGAGGCTGCCAAAGCTGTACACTCTCATTAGGGGAGCGTTGTGACAGTTTGGGGTTTATAATGAACGGTTTGCAGGCTCAGAGGCTGAGTGAAATTCATCCTACTGGGGTCACAGTCTCTTGGTTTTGGGGAGCAGAAGTGGAGCCCCTTCCTCAGAATGGCTGCAGACCAAAGACCCATCAGTTCTGGTACAGTGCAGGGTGGCCAGCTGATGTAATCATGGTGCCTGCACACCTCATTTACATGCAACTGGTGTGCAAGCTCCGGCATTTCCATAAAGAGATTCCTGCTGAAATGAAGCATTTTATCACCCGCTTTTCACCTGGAGCCCTTAATTGGGTAGCTCTGCTCCTCTCAAAGCTTTATTTACCTGGTAATATGCAGATGTTACTTGGGCAGATTAGAAATAGGCATTCGAGAGGAGAAGAGAGGGACCACACAGGTGGATCTTCCTCTCAACCCGGAGGAATGCAGCTCTTGGTTTCATGCCTCACCCTGCATCCTAAGGTCTTTCCCACTGCTTTTAAACTCTGTTGTGTTTCCTATTGATTTTTAAAATTTTACCGGTACATTTTATATATGCATAATGACGCCATTCTTTTTTTTATTAATATTTTTTATTGTTTAAATTTAACAATGGTTATATTACATATTTTCATCATCAGATCAGTTTAGATGAATAGATATAGGTATATAAGATTGATCAAAAATTAAACATTAACACATTCAATCAACATTACTTTTTTTTCTTTCCCCCCCTTTTTTTTAAAGTTGACATATTGCATATTCTTCATAAGGAATTAGTACTTGACATCGTACAGCTTGACTCATCTCTTCCCATTGTTCTCCCCTCCCTTGAGCCCCTTGCACTCCTTATTTACAAAAGCTTTGTTTCCATTTGTTACCTTCCACTCTCTTTTCTCTCTTGATTGACAGTGATTCTGATAGTGCTTTTGAGAAAAGAGAGCTTGTTTCTGGAAGCAACTCGATTTGAGCCGTGAGAGAGATGAAAAGGAGGGAGATGTGGCCACAGAGCCCAGAGAACTCCCAGGCCGTTGATGCTGAGGCACGGGCACTCCTGGAGTATGTGCCACTGAGGAGGCGGTGGCCATCACTGCTGAACACTGATGAAGACAGGGCCGGGGGCATGACAAAAGAAGACTTCTGTGCTCATAAAGGAGTAGGTGCTTTAATAAAAATAATACCTGGATGGGCGGAGGGCAACCACATACACTCTCTTGGGAGAGTCTCACCAGGCAGGGCAGATTGACAAGGCAGTAATGGGCCTGAACTCTGAAGTTGAGATGCCTGGGTTTAATTCTCTGTTCTGTTTCCTCATCAGGAAGTTAGCATTTTTGTCTGCCTTTTGTGTGCCAGTGACTGTGGTTGCTAACTTGTGATCTATAATGTTACTGAAGTCCCCTTAGCTCTGGTTTCCAATTTGTAAAGTGAAAATAACAATCTTATCTTCCTTGCTGGGTTATCATGATAGATAAATGAATTAATAGATGCAAACTGCTATCCTAATGACAAAAGGCACAATGAATGTTCACATGTTCACTTATTGTTTTTAGAATGGTGCTGAGCTTGAAAAGGACATAGTGGCAGAATCATTATGTATCAGCCAAAATCTATGGCTCAGCAGTGAAAACTAACTTTTTTTCAGTGATCCTTAATATGGTTGGGGCAGAGTCAGATCATCCAAAGAACTTCTGGCAAACAGATACCAAGGCAGAGATAAGTAAGTATCAATAATAACAATAACATGAACAATAGTGATGGTAACTCTAGAGAGTATGACTTTTGAGATGTGGTTTCATTTCTGGGTGTCTTATGTAAATGTTGGTTTCTGGAAGGCTTCCAATATGGCTGGAAGGGTGACACAGTGATGATGGTGGTGATGATGGAGTGGTGATCGGAGAGGTGGTGGTCGATGATAGTGATAGTAGTAGTAGCAGGCACCCATCTTTGCACCACCAATAGTCACACAGTCATAGTGCTGTGCAACAGTAATGTCTATTACTACGTCAATAATAATAGACATGCCATTCTGTGTTAATAACTTTCTATTCTACCATACTTGGTTTTATATTGCAGGTACAGTATGTATTCATATTCCATAGGGAAAGAGGGCTGATATTTAGTAACATGTCCCAGGGCACATGGTGATAGCCCGTTGTTAAGAGCTCAGGTTCTAGTTTGCTGGACATTCAGAAATTCAGCGTGCCTATGGGAAGGATGAGAACCAGCTTCCTCTCAAATATGATTTGCCTCATGAAAGTGATTTAATTTCTGAACTATTGCATCTCCTATGGGTCTTGGTATACAGAAGAATTGCTTTTTCCTGGGTGAGCCACACCCACACACATGATAGTGAAACAAAGTAGAGGAAACCTCAACACTCATCCATACAGCAGGAAGAAGTTTCTGCGGCACAATATCTAGTGAAGTTTTGCATGAAATGGCAGAGACTTGCTGGCTATCTCAAGCAAAAAAAATATTTAACTTTCTGTTTTCTGGGATTCTTGACAGCTGTGTGGCATTAAATGCTCAAGTATTATAAGCTCACTGAATAGCCGTATAACTTTGACTGTCATCTCCTTCTTGAAACATGATAAAATGAGGCAGTAAACATATTAGGCAACATTTTTCAGATGATCAGCCTAAGGTCAGATCAGTTAGTGAGCTACCCAATGTTTCAGTAAGTTTTGTCTACAAAGGTTAAATAAAGTTCCCAATATCACTGAGCCAATTTGTTAATTGGGCTCATGTCTCTGGATTTTCAATCTTTTGTAACTCTGACACTCATAGAAGACATCCTATGTGAGAAGCCTGGATGGACCATTGGGTCAGATGAAGTTATTGATAACAGAAAGAGTTAAAAATGCACAAAAGGCAGATGCCTCTACTCCCTTACTATAACACCGGGCAGCTCATTAGCTGATCTGATCTTAGTCTGATCATCTGAAAAATGTAGCGTAATATGTTTACTGTCTCACTTTCTCATGTTTTAAGAATGAGACAACAGTAAAGGCAGGCTTGCAAGCTGTATCAGAGTATTTGCAAAATGTTTCAAATAATTTTAATCTCAGATGGGCTCCCGTGCTTGTTGTACTTAATGTTGTACCTGTTTGCACTTTCTTCCCATCTCTGGGGCCTAGGCAGGCAGGTTGGGATAGGGATGTGCAAGTTTGCTCCCAGGCCCTTCAGCTTCTACTTTGATTTGGCCAATGGGAAGTCATGGTAGGACAGCTGGGGGTGGCGAGGAGTGATTTGTTTTCCTGGTTTTCTACCTTCCAGAACACCACAAATTTCCTCTTTGACCATGATGAAGTACAGAACTCCTGTCTGGCCAAACGTTCCATACTATCCTTCAGGTGCTCCCTTGGGTTTGACTGGTAATGGTCCTACTGTAAGTATCCCATCCTCCTGGACTTTAATTCATTTTCAGACTGGTATTTCTTTTGTAAATATTCATTTACGAAACAGTCTGTGATTTATTTAATTTCACTGTGTGATGTTCCTTGAGACAAATGTGTCGAAGAGTCCATTCTTCAATTTACAAATGAGACTTCCAGCTCACAACTCACACATGTAGCGAAGAACACACTTGCCTAGCTGCTCTGTAAGTAAGTGGAGGATTCCCACCACTGACCTAAGTCCCCACTGCAGTTCTTTGTCTACAACATCAAATTTTCTCCTAATGGAAAATAACACTGTAAAGCTTATTACAAAGAAAAAAATTACAAAGAAAAAAATTAATTGCATGATCTAGACATCTCTCTTTCCCAATATTGGCAAAACATAGGGACAAAGGCCCTATGTCAGAACCGAACATGCAACGTACAATGACCTTCCCAGGAAGACCACCCTAACCTCTGCAGCAAGCTGTCCAGAAGTCAGTGCACTATTTCAGTAGCAATCACCCCTGAGTTCACCAAAAACTAACAGGGCTCCATAGTTATTGTTCTTGCTCCTAGCTAAGGAACAGCTGAAGAAAACCTAATATGTTCTCTAACCAGTCTCCTGGCATGCGCCATGTTCAGCGATCCCCTTTATGTTCCTCATACATGCAACTCCCATCAGGGCACACCTGAAGCTTTTCCTTGCCTCTCTTCAATACTCTCTCATTCTCTGCCTCCATTGGAGTTGCTACCAAATGTGAGTGCTCCTGGCTGATTCCCTTGCTAAAGCAAACTGTATAAATAACTCTTCCTTTTATTTGAATGGCCTTCATTTATTCCCACACTGAGACTAATGTCTTTATTTTTATTTTCTGTTTTTTTTTTTTTTTTTTTTTTTTTTTTTTTTTTTTTTTTTTTTTTTTTGTCTTTTTGAGACAGGGTCTCACTATGCAGTTCAGGCTGGCCTTGAGCTCACTTTGATAGCCCAGGCTGGTCTCAAACTCGCACCAATCCTCCTGCCTCAGTCTCCCAAGTGCTGGGATTACAGGCGTGCACCACCATGCCCGGCTTTATTTTCCGTCTATATTTCATTCTTTAGTATATTGTTAGACATCTTTTTCAATGAACTCATTGTATTCTTTAACGTACACTACTCTGTCCATCCATGTCATATGTGCGTCTTGTGTTTGGTTATTTTACTTCTTTCTTATCAGTTGTCTGAGTACTTTGTAAATTAATGAATAGGCTTCCTTATATCTTTAAAACAAAACTTTTCCAATAGTGGACTATTAAGTAGGCTTATAGACACACTTGGAATACTCAGAAAACTGCGTGGAGTTGGCCGGGCACATACCAAAGGTCACCAGCTCCTGTGCTATGGTCATCAGCAGAATTAAGTAATTCTACCTGGTAATGGGACTGACTGTAGAGGTGCACAGCTACCTGTGGCGGCTAAGAACCTATTGAACAGTCAAGGGAGGGAGTAGAATGGTGAAGGAAAGGAGGACAACATGAGTCATTTGTTGAGAACTTAGGTTATGCAGTACTTCGCTCACATAGCCATACTGAAGTTACACAGTACCACAGTCCGTGGCTGTCTCTGTGATTTCCCATTTTGGATGAGGAAAGCCAGGTTTGATCTGCTCCAGGTCACATAGATACCAGAGTAGCCCAGCTAAGATTTGAGCCCAATTTCAGTATGCATACCATCCTGCTTTCCCTTTCATTTTGGGAATATTCATGAGTATCTTGGGTCAAAATAAGAGATCTCTTCCTTTAATCAACCAAAAGATGTCATTAGTTAGTAAGTACCTCTGAGAATTTCATACCATACTCTAGGGAACAATACATGCAACAATGTAAGAACCTCATGCAACATTCAGTCCTGTTTTCCTTAGGTTGCACTTCCTTTTTCAGAAAGTCCTATTCTTGTTTAACCAGCAGTTCTCAACCGGCGGTGATTTTTTCCCACCCTCTTTGCTCCCTCCAGAGTATATTCAGTAGGCTCTGGAGGCTGCTTTGGTTGTCCTGGCTAGGAGTGCAAGTGCTATTTGTACCCAGAATGTTAGTGGTCACCTTAGGGCACATAGGGACAGCTTTGCAGAGCACAGATACCCAGTTCTAACTTTCATAGGGCCAGAATTGAAAACTCCTGATTCAAACACTGTAGGGCAAACTTCTATTTAAATATAGCATCTTGGTCTCAGCATGGGGTTTTCCTTTCATGAAAATGAGTCGTTGTTCCTGCAGCTAACATAGAAAACGGTGCTAATACAACGACTTGGCCTTAAAGCTTAAAAAAAAATGTTTTTCCTTTACCAGCTTGGTGTCCTTGGGTAAATGGCTCAGTCACTCTGAGCTTTAAGTTTTCCTTATCAATAAAGAGAAGTACTTCAAAGTATATGTTAATGATATTATGTGTAGATTAAATGAGAGGAAATGTCTACACTTCGTAAAAGGTGCATTACATTGCAGGTGATGAGCAATTACCATATTTTCTTTTTCCCCCATGAGACAGATACTGTAACATCCCCCGTTAACCCAGAAAAGTGAAATGCTACGAAAATATTGCTATACATTTGAACAAAATAAAATTGTGAACTTTGGTTCTAACTTGGTAATAGAAAATGGAGGTAAAAATTCACAAGGTGAAATTACAACCCAATGGAAAATGAGCTGGTTTCTAGTTTGTCTCATGACTTTGCGCCAGCTTCTGTAGTGGGCTGCAGGGAGAGGTGAGGAAAAAAATTAGTCATGGTGATCATCATTGGGTGGGATTCCATCCAATGGATGGCTGGGAAGAGACGGAGCAAAAAGGACAAAATGACATGCACTCTTGGAATTCGCTAGAATTCAGCAACAATGACAACGACAACAACAGAACAGCAATAGCAGCAGCAACAACAATAATAAACCACTCAGAAAACAAATGAAACTATTCCTGCTGAAAGTCAGTCTAAGTATTTTGAATCTCCCTTTTTATTTTTTTTTTCTGATTAAACAACAAAAACGGACAACATTGAATGTGATCTTTTCAAAAAATGTGTTTAGTACAGGATCTACAGGGTCTCACTACGCAGATCCTGCTGTTTTCAGCCTCTGAAGCACTGGGATTATAGGCACGCTCCACCATGCCCAGTCTCAGTTGAGCTTTCAGCGCCCCCACCGGCCTTGAGATGGGGCTGGCAAGGCACGCCAGGGATTGAGCCTGCCTATGCAGGTGCTGAATGTGTTCTAAACTGTAAGGCTGACAGTAGAATCGAAGGCAGGGCATTCAAATACAGGTAAAAGTGTTTTAAAATCCAGGCAAGGGGCTCAAACTTCTGGCTCCCACCATGTTAAAGACAATTTCTAGTGTTTTGATAAATACTCTAAGAAATTCTTCATTGCATGTATACACATATAAATGTATGTTTAAATGCTTGCATAATTTGAATCGGCATGTACTCTATTTATTGCCTCTTTTTCACTTCAATGCACATTTTATTATAATGGAAATTCCATAATTTGCTTTCAGTTCTTTCCTTATTGAGAGGCATTTGGGTTATTTCCAATCTGAGGCCATTATGAACAGCACGAGATGAATATTCTTATGCATGTGTCATTATGACTCTCTGAGAGCAGCCTCTAGAATTGTTCCCAACAAGCTTGCCTCTGGTGGTCACGACCCTAGGCAATCTCCTCCCTGTATAGAACTTGCCTCTAACCAGTGCGATCTGGCAGTATTGTGGGGATGACACTTTGGTTATAGGCTATCAGGGACTATAACTGCTAGAATCTTCTAGAAGATTCCTTCTCTGACCTTCTTATCCTGCATGCTTTGTTGAAGCTAAATGAAGCCAGGTGCAGGTGTGGAGAGGTGTGCAGCAAGGAATCAAGACACTCAGCTCGACAGACCTTAATGAACAAAGTGCCAACGACAATCGGAGACTGAGTTTGGAAGGAGATTTTTTTCTCCTTGAACCTTCCTCGGAAACCAGTAAGACTGACTCACTGCTGTGCAGCCACCAGGCAAAGGACCAGGGAAAGTTGTGTTCAGATTCCTGACCCTCAGAAACGGAAATTGTGAATTCCTATCATCTATAGTGCCAACACATTGCTGCAAATTCTTACAAAGCAACAGATAACTGATACAAGTAACTAACAATTTGGGAAACTGCAAAAAGAAGTGAGCAAATGAATCTAGGACACATATGTTATGAAGCCAGAGGAATTTTAGGAAAAGGGCTGGAGTTTTAGGGAAAAGGTCATGAGGATTTGTAAGGGCGGGTGCCTTCGGTTGACAGTGCTGGGAATCCAAGAAGGAACGACTTCTAGCAGGTATTTGGAAATGACTCACTAAAAGCTTTCTAGGTGCCAGGCACTGTCCGCTAGGTGTGAAGGCCAGCATAGTGAAGATGGCGATGTCTATCCTGTGGGAAGAGAGAAGTAAAGAGCATCTGAACTCAGGAGCAAGATAATTTCCAAGAGATGCAGGCAGTCAGAGGGATGAAGACAGAAAGTGGACCGTGAGGCCACGGGGCTCCTCCTTTCTGGTGGTCAGGGTGGGTGTCTCCCTGTACGGAGGAGGTCCTCCCCTCAGGCCTACAGCCTGGGTAGCTGATATCCCGTGAACCTGGAGGCGGGCAGGTTCCTGTCATGCCCTGACTCTCTGCTGTGCTCACCATCCCCACCCTTAGGCCGGTGGTGACAACAGGAGGTGGCTCAGCCCAACCAAGGCAGCATATTGGCTCAGGCTTCCGCAGCACCTAACCAAGGGATGATGGATGCCGCGGTGAAAAGGGGGACCCGCTTTGATGTGCGCGGCCCAGTTTGATTAATGAGCGGCTCTGCCGGGAGGCTATGCTGGGAGTAAATTACTCTTTTCAGAAATGGCTAGATCGGCACTATTGTACTAATTATTTCACAAG
This sequence comes from Myocastor coypus, assembly GCA_004027025.1. Classification (NCBI taxonomy): domain Eukaryota; kingdom Metazoa; phylum Chordata; class Mammalia; order Rodentia; family Myocastoridae; genus Myocastor; species Myocastor coypus. Next base: position 57,329 of record PVJA010002832.1, on the reverse strand, counting down.
CTTGGGGTCAGTTCCAAATTCCCTGACACACACAAGGGAACAAACACCCGGGCTAACAGAAGCCGACAGAGCTCTAATTAAAGCAGAAATTGTTTGTGACTCCCTTTCCCTCTCCCCTCCCCCTCACCAGCCCTCTCCTCCTGGAGGAGGAAGTCCATGATGTGAAGTTCCCTTCCTGCCCCCACCTGGTCCAGCGCAATCCCCAAAGGTGCAGGAAGTAGTTGCTGCCGCCTTGCAAGAGCCCACAGCACACTCCCAGCCATGGGAGAGGCCCATGGGGGCCCTGGTTTCTGCAGTTATATTTTTTTTTAATCTTAATTATACACATATGTTATAGACATTCATTTATTCTTCATTCCTCTCTCATTCCCTTGTCTTCTTTTGCTTGCATGTATGTATTTCATTTTAAAGAGAGAAAATATAGTAAAAATGATATACAACTTTGAAACAAGATAATGGGAGATTAACAGTGGCTCTTATATTGCATATTGTTATCTTCAAAGTAGTTGCTCAGGTTACCAGGTGCAGGTGTGCAAAACTGATCCAACAATGTAAGCATAAACCATTCCTTTCAGTGAACAAATAGAAATTAGTAGGACAAGTATCTTAGTCATTCATATACGCTTATCAAGCACATTTTATGAACTCAGCACTGGACTGACAACTAGCCAGGCTCCAGGCTGTCTGCCTGGTGAGGCAGGCAGACATCAATCAGAGTCTCATACAGAGACGTGCAAAAGCATAGCTATGAGAGGGAGCTCTGAGGGAGTCTGGTGGGGGATTTGACTTAAGAGCAGAGGCGACAGAGCTGATAAAGATTAACTAAGAGCTGGTTGTTGGGGATAGTGACAACAGTGGTGGAGACAGCACATGCAAAGGCTCTGTGGTGGGAACGAAGCTGGAGTTCTTAAGGAAAACACACACACACACACACACACACACACAGCAGCAGCAGCAGCATGGTTAGATTTCCAGAATGGGAGCAAATTGATTTGGGTTCAGGGTTTTTGTAAATTTGTGGCCTGGGGGACTTCATATGTCTTTTCTCACCTGAAAAAGAAGGGCAAACTTTCCTGAGCCTTTCCTGAGTTCTGTGATGGCTTCTCCAGCATCCATCATCTTAGAGCTTGGCTCAGTTAGGGCTCTTTACTTTCCAATGGCATCTTAGTATTGCGAGAATGATGGGAGACATTGAAGCAGAAGACAGGAGTGGCCCTGAAGGCTAAGGGGGAGTCTGGTGGTCTCTGTGCTATTGCAGAGCCATTGGCCACCTTGGGTGTTGTCCTCTGTACGGATTGCTAGACATTGGAATCTCATGAAGTGCCCCTGTCAACAGCCAAGCCTCAGTCAGAACCCAGTGTAGACTGTCTCCTTCCATGCCGGGTCCACTGCCATGACCAGAAAACCTGGCTTCTTCTTAGCCATGTAGGTGGGCAAACCGGGTAGGAGTAGGCCTTGTTTTCATGTACTGCCACTCCATGGATGCTTACCATGTGCCAGCCCAATTTTTTGAATGTTTATCTAGTGTATTTTGGAGTTTCCTTTACTAAATAACTGAAACATCATGCTTGAGTACAAACAATGACCTTGTAACCTACATAACTTCATATGGCATGCATGCTGATAGCTCTCAATTAGCAGGTCTTATGTCATTTTATTTAATCCTTTGAAACCGCTTCCCAGTCAGTGTGACCAGTGTCATCATGAAGTGAATAATTCAATGGCACCAAAATGCTGACCAATTTGCTTAAATATGCGTCAGCTAAGTATATGTCAGAGTTGGTTTGCACTTTGCTCAGTATCTTCTATTTTTCCCTCCAGACTATGCATTGTTAGATTTGTTTGTTTTAGAAATAGTAACAGTTAAAATCTATTGAACCCTGATGATGCACAATCATTATATGTAATGCCTTCTGTGTATTAATTTACATTCACTTGTAAGGTTGAAACTGTATTGATACCTGTTTTATAGATTAGGAAACTGATGCACAGGTGAGCTCAGTAATCTGGCCAAGACTACACCGTGAGTAATGTTGGAGACTACATTTACACCCAGATACCAGGCATCAGAATCAAGTTCTATGATGTGCACTGCCCATCTTGCCAGGGTTGATGCCCAGTGAAGAAGGCACCTTTTTTGCACCCTGTGTGGCCAACTTCTGAAGATGTCAACCTGGATGGTTAAGGTGAGACTGGAAGGGCTAGATTAAGGCAAGATTCAGGAATTCCTTTACTTGGAGAGCTGGTTGGATAATTTCCAGCTCAAGGCTTCTTTGTATGGTCTAAAAAAATGAACTAAATGGGAAAATCAATAACACACACAGATGGCCCTGGTGATGTTTACACTATTTAAGAGAACAAATTATTTTGAAGCACCTGGGATTCATTCTTTCCCATACAAAAGAAGAAAAGCAGGGGAATTACGGGTCATTTTTATCTATTCACTGAAGTTGCCTCCCCGAGAGGCAATTATTCAGGGCTTCTGCTAGCTGCACTGGCCATTCGCTGCCAACCCCATGAATGCCAGTTAAGAAAGCTTCACTGTATTGCAATTTCCCATATAGAAAGTTAGCACAAAGAAATAGAATTCATTCCACAGACATTTATTGAGTGACTACTACATACCAGATCACTAGTGCAGAGATTGGCACTAAGGAGAAATAGCCAAGATGTGGCAACAAATTTGCAAAGTGTTTCTAAGGCACTTGACCTGTTTCAAATTTCTGCCCCCAAAATGTATTTAATCTTTGCACATCTCATGAGGCAGGTGCTGTAACTATTGCCTTTTTATAGACAAGGAAGCAGGAATGCAATGGCACATATTTTAGAATATAAAAGAAGGATTTCAACCAAATCTGATCAAAAATATCAAATGCAGTACGCACACACACACACACACACACACACACACACAAATCAAACCAACAAAAAGGTATAACTCTAGGCAAGAAAACACATATACATAGCCAACCACCACTGGAAAACTGTAGTGTATTTTGAATAAACAAGAGAAAAATAAAAGAGAAGAAGAGAGAAAGAGAAGGTGGTGGCTGTAGGTTTCCCATAAGTGGTTCTGTAAGACCTCTCAGTGAAGTAACGTTAAACTCAAAACTATGAGAAAGAGCTGGTGCTTTGGATACCAGAGAAGACTCTGCTTTCATGGTGACAGTGAAAATGTATTCCAGCCAGAAGCAGCCAAGTGGATCATGGCTGTACACTGGAAACAAGTGCAGTATGCTCAGGAAACTGAGAAAAAAGTATCTGTGTGGCTAAGATTGCATAACGTAGAGTGCAGGAAGTGGTCCAGTGAGGCAGAGAGGATGGTACAGACCAGAATATAGGGGGTCTTAATCCCAACATTTTGATGAGGCCGAAATGAAGTGGTCAATGCAATGTCTTTAATGTAGTGCCTGGAAATGGTTAAAGTCTCAATTATTGTTTGCTTTTATGATCATTATGGTCCTTCTCTATCTTATTCCTTTGGTGTTGTGTCCTTCAGGTTATTTAAAGAAAAAAAAAGATATTTCTTTTAAGTTTTTTCCTCTGTCCACAGAGTTTATGCTCACAGGATACTGTAACGGTCATAGCTAGTGAGGGTGCACCTGGCTTTTCACAGGGTCAGGGAGCTCTTCTATGTGACAGAAATAATGCTGAGGCTGTTGGTGCCTGTCGGGAAGCAATCTATATGTCCATGGATGGATGAGCAGATTTTAAAAATTGTGCATATACACAATGGAATGCTTTAAAAAGGAAGGAAATCCTACCATTTTTGGCAACATAGATGAAGCTATAGGGCACTGTTCTGAGTGAAATAAACTGATTTAAGACAATGACTGTGAGATTTTGCTTATATGTATCTAAAATAGTCAAAATTTATGGAATTGAAAAATGGATGGTAGCTTCCAGGGACCTGAGAGAAGAGGACACGAGGCACTAGTTGTTCCTCAGAGAAAGAAAACCAATTACGATACAAGCTTGTGTGGTTATGGAAACTTCGAAGTTCCAGGGCCCGCGCTTTGCAAGCTGGGAGCACAGGGAAGCTAGTGGTTGGGCCCAGATCAGATGTGAGGGCCTGAGAACCTATCCAAGGGCAGGGAAAGATGAGTGTCCCAGATCAAGCAGCAAGAGCAAAGTCATCCTTCCCTGCTGTATTGGTCAGGGTTTTACTTAGAGGAACAGAACAGATATAAAAGGAATGGATATTAACACAAAATATACAACATATAAGGAATTATAAGATTGGCTTACAATAGTCAGCCACAGAATCAGATAAGGAAGCGTGCAGAGGGCGTCTGCACACTTTGGACTGAATAATTCAGTCCCGAGGTCTGAACTTCACTGCAGCGCTACGTGTAAGTCTCTATTGGTCAGCTGATGGGTCTGCGATGGAAGACTGAAGTGTCTGTAATAGATGGTGAAAGATCCAAGCAGGAGACTGGAGAGTCTGAGCTGCAAGCCAGACGATGAAATCCAGGCTGAATGCGAAGACAAGCTTCTCCGATGAAGTGAAGTCTTGACTCCTTCCTCAGCCCTTTTAAAAAGTCTCTTTGTGCTCAGTCATTCTGACGTGGGCTCATTGTGTCCTAGGGTGGAACCAATCATTCCCCAGGATGGGCCCTTGATCCCTTTCTAGGGAGGAGCCAATCATATCCTAGGCAAGCTCTGGTCATGCTCCAGGGAGGAACCAATTGTACCCCAGGGCGCGACTCCCACCAACAGGGAACCGGGCCGCTGAGTTATCCAGCCAAGTTGATACAATGTATCAACCACTACACAAACCTTGTTTATTTAGGCTATTAAAGGATAATGGACTTGGCGATGTCTGCCACCTTCACGACAGATCTGCTTTACTAAGTCTGTGATACAAATAGAACATCTTCCAAAAAGACCCACTCAGATACACCTGCACGTAGTATTTTACCAACTACATAGGCACCAGTAGCGCTGTCAAATGAGCATATGTCTTCCGCCATCACAACAAATAGGGACTTGTTAGTCAATAGGATAAGCCTTCAGGTGATCATAATCAATAAATTCCGGAGATCTGCTGTAAGCCTCAGTAGTCAGCAACAGTGTATTGTGGACTTAGACCTCGGTTAAGAGAATAGAAATCATGCTGAGTAGTTTCACAGACTGCAAGCAATGTGAAGCAAAGTAGATGGGCATTTCCTATGGGCAGAGGAAGGAGTGGAGGGGAGTCTGTGTGGGACACGCACATGCAAGTCCTTCCTCTGCCCACTAGGCTTTTGGGCAGAGACGATAGGATGCTCATGCCCAGAGAAAATGAAGGGCTCTAGTTAAGGCATTCTTTTGGGAAGACCCTGTGGAGCAAATGCAACCACGCAACTGCCCTGCTGAAGGTCCAACAGCTGGCATATAATCTGCTGGGTTTGGGGAAATATTGAAACATTGAAGATAATAATAATAATAATAATAATAATAATAATAATAATAATAACAACAACAACAATAATGTGACAAACCCTTTCCAAAAGGTTATTTTTATTTTTGTGGAAAGACAGGAAGATATGAGAAAGTTCTGATAGCGAAGGATTAAAGGGAGCTGAAAACCCGGCTCTTCAGTGGCTGTTGGAATTGCACTTAAATCAAGCAGGACCATGTAATTGATGATAAATGTTGGAATTTGTTTCAATAAGCCCTGTCATTTCTGAGCAGCTGTTTCACTTTACAGCAAACTAACAAACAGAGGCTCTGGTCACAGCCCATCTTTTGTCTCTCCCTTTGATGGGTCTGGATTGCTTTCTGGTGCAATGGCTCTGGCTGAGAAGCACAGGCAGAGAAGCCCTTGTCTTCTCTCCACTGGGAAGGAAAGGAGGAGCAAGGGGCTACTTCTGAACACCTGGTTTCTTGGGACAGCAGGGATAGGAAAGTGGACACTCGTCGTGTTCCTTCTTCCAGAACCAGAAAGAGCTGACAGTGAAGTTCCTCCTCATCTGTTGGCCCAAGGAAGCCCTCTGTGTCTGATTCTCTCAAGCCCTGGGGGAGGGTGAGGAAGATGCTGCTTTGCTGTGAGGCTCCCATCTGGACTCTGCATGTCTTACACTGGGTCATGATTTTCTCAGCCAAGGATAGCGGTGATGGTACCTGACTCTAGAGCTTTTAGGGGACATTAATCATTGGTCTATGAATGGAAAGATAAGAACAGTTGGCACGTTGTAGCTGCTCAATAAATGCAAAGTAATATCTCAATTTAGAAGTCACCTGTCCATCTGTCCTGGATCATGCTGATCCCTCCCTCCATTAGTTCTATCACAGTACTGTCTGTCTTACACACTCAGTACTTAACACTTTAGTGTGGAGTAGTAAAGTGACCTGAGTTCAGATCCAATTATTGACAACTGATTTTTATTGCCTTTAGCCCACTGCTTTCAGACAAGAGGCTGTTTTATTTTATTTTATCCCTATGTAAAGTTATGTAATTCCATTACTGTGTACAGTGGATCCTTCATTTATGAACTCAATTAACTCGCAAACATAACTCAGCTTGGTCGTAAGTCAAGACTATTTCCCATAAGAAATAATGGAATCACCCATAATGCACTCTGAACCTCCCAAAGCACTCTCTAACTAACTTTTTCATAACATTGAAATGTTGTATAATGTGATTAATTTACCAGAAACATCAATAATTTTCTTACTGTAGGTGCCAGAAAGTTATAAAATATGTCTATGAAACAACAATTTCATACTGTACTCACTGTTCAAGTTGACATCCTTTTTTGGCTTGCAGGAAGAAATCATGAAATAGTGGATGGTTTTGTTTGGAAGGAGAGTTCTCTTCCAGAACAGCAACAGGAATCTGGCCTCATAACACTTACATGCACTTTTCTTGCATTGTAAGTCTTTGCTTATAACTGCACAAATACTTTGGTTATTAATTTAAGCCTAAAATTTCAGTCATAACCCAAGCTGCTTGCATGTGAGACTGACCATAATCAGAGATCCACTGTGCATTTTTCTGTTTTCTGCAGGATACTAAAGACTTTGGCTTTTCGATCAGTGCATCACTATGGCTAGAATAACTCCTGATATGCGATAAGCATCCATAAAAGGATTAATAAGCTACCCTTTACATATGACTCAGACGTTCCTCTTCTAGGAAGGCTCTCAGCATTGCTTTACTACACATTAGCTGCCCCTGTGGATGGTTTTCTGCTGTTTGAGTTAATAGTACCTCAAAATTCAAAACTGTTTTCTAATTCCTGCTTATGTGGTGGTCTTTTTCCTTTGTATTTGGGGTGGGCCTGGAGAAGCTACTCAGAAATCTCTACTTGGCGACAGAAATCTCTCTGCATAGCTTACATGAAAAACAGGAAATAGAGAATTCTGATATCTGTGAGAAACAGAGGAAAAAGGAGTTAGAGACTTTATGCCTTGGGCCTGTCTGGGTGAAGAGTGAGTTAGAGTTAAAGTTTTTCACATCTTCCAAATGAGGGAAATCTGGAATGGTACACTGAAACAGCCTGGAGTAAAAGTCTTTCACTATTTTTTAATATTTTTAAAGACTACAAAATGGTGATAGAAAGAAAAAGCAGCATTAGAAATGATGCAAGATTTCACTAAACAAAGTAAAATAGGAACTCAACAATGGTTGTTGTACTACATGGTGCTATCTTCAAATTAGTTGTCAGATTACCAGATATAAATGTGTAAAATTCATGTAAAGAAAAAAACAAAACAATAACAAAGATGTTATAAGAAATTCAAAGGAGGAGCAAAAAATTGGAATAAAAATTAAGCATTAGCTGCTCCTTTCAAAAGACCAGCAAAAAATGAACAATACAATTATCCAAACTATTCTGCATGTATACCTAAATATATTTTTCCCTTCTTTCATTTGTCCTTTTCCTCATCCCAGTTTTTCATTCCTACTGAACATTTTCTTTCCCTTTCAGGTGTCTGTTGTACCTTTTAGATTTTCATTAATCTTTCAAGTTGTCTCACTAGCAAGATAAAACGATGTTGGCACATGTGGAGCTGATTTATTTCACTTACCAGTATAGCCTCTAGCTGCATCTCTTTATCTACAGATTTATCTTCTTTATATCTGTATAATACTCCATTGTGTAAAAGGACCATATCTTTTTTTATCCATTCCTCAGTTGATGGGCATTTGGGTTGTTTCTAAGATTTAGCTATGACAAATTGTGCTACTACATACATGGGTGCATATATATCACTGTGGTATGATGATTTCAGTTCTTTTGGGAACATACCTAGGAGGAGAAGAGCTGGCTTGAATGGGACCTCCAATCCTAGCTCTTTGAGGCTTCTCTAACCTGATTTCCATGATGATTTTAACAGCTTATACTCCCACGAACAGTCAAGAAGGGCTCCTTGCTCCCTACAGCCTCTTCAGCCTTTGTTATTAGTTGACTTCTTGGTGACAGCCATTCTTTCTGGGGTGAGATGGAATTTCAGTGTTGTTTTAATTTGCATCTCTTGAATGACCAATGATGTTGAATATTTTTCCTCATATTTATTTGCCACTTGTACCTCATCACTTGTGAAGCATATATTCATTTTGGTGCTCATTTTTGGACTGGGTCTTTGAATTTTGGAGGTCCCTAATTTTTAAAGATTCTTTATATGTTTTAGATAGGAGTCCTTTGTCTGATGGACAGGCTGCTATAATTTTTTCCCACTTCATGGTTTTTTTTTTCTCTGTTGGTGATTTCTTTTGACTTACAGAAACTTTTCACAAAGATGAGATCCAAATTGTTCATTTTGAAATATTTCCCATGCAGTTTGATTTTTGTTCATGAACTCTCTACCTACCACTTTGTCCCTAAGGTTTCTACCTACTTTCTCTTCCAGAATATTTAGTATTTCAGTTTTCATATTTAAATCTTTGATCCATCTTTGACTGTAGTTTCGTGCTTGGTGATAGGGACAGGAAAACACGAAGGAGATAAAATATTTAAGAAGTACTTAAAAAACTATTATTATCATTATTGTTTGAGAATGTTTTTCAGGCTGGCTCTGGATTCACTGGAGGGCTCTGGCTGCCTTTGAGTTTGTGCTGCTTCTACTCAGCTTCCTATGTGCTGGGATTACAAGTGTGCACCACTACGACTGCCACAAATATTGTCAAATATTTGTGTGCCACTTTATTAGACTACTCATTATTTCATTTAATGCTCACATTATTCCCATGTCACAGTTGGGGTATGGTGGCATTGCTATGAATAGAACCCTAGTATTCTCTCTTTTTTCCTGCAAACTTTTGAGTTTTGGAATAAAACTATTCCCTTCCTCAATAAAAACTTTATGCTTCTTGTCTGTGTTGTTAATAATAATCTACCTAGAAGCCCTGCGTGCAGCAGGCAATATCTTCTTTCTTTTCTAGGTTGGATGCTGGGATTCATGTGAGGTAACTCCAGGTCCCACAGAGTTCTGCGGTAAAATCTACCACTATGAGCTTAATTAAATTAATACTCTTGTGTGGAGGGCTGTATGAGATTCAGTGATTTACACATGGATGGGGGAGAGTTTTCTGTTTTTCATTTCCTAAAGCTGAATAAGACATGCAAGACAGAAAATGAGTGCCTGTAACAATGACACCTTCCTGCAATTAAACCTTTTGCACGTTTCTCTTCTTTCTCCTGCCAAAAATTCATGAACAGAACAACAGCATGTGAAAAGCTGTAACTCACTCCAGCCTGATCAGCAATGTGTCCTGGAGATGACATTAGGAGCTTCCCTCACAAAACTGTGCCTGGGTTGGGCATGGTGGTGGACACCTGTAATGCTAGCTATGAGGAAAGCAGAAGCCAGAGGACTACAGGTGTTCACTCAGGCCAACCTTGGCAACTTAACAAGACCTTATCTCAAAAATAAAATAAAAAGAGACAGAGATGCAACTCAGTGTGGAACACCCGCCTAGCACTCATGAGGCCCTGGGTTTGATCCTCAGTGTGAGAAATAAGTAAAAGGAAAAATAAACTAAAAAGCAATGCCTGCAAAACCTGGTAGCTATATTTAAGGAAGAATGGTCTCTGAATGGCAGAGCTGATGCCAAGATGTTAGGAGGAAGAGTTATGTGGCAGAACTGCCTGGAGAGTTACTGTCTACAAAATGGGCTTGATGGCACTCTCATCTCTGAGGCCATTATGAGAATTCATGAAAGAATGCATATAAGATGCTGTCTTAGTTACTTTTAGTCATTCCTGGAACAAATACCCAACACTCAAAATGAAGGAAGGAAAGGTTTATTTAGCTCAGTTACTGGAGGTTTCAGTCCGTACTCAGCTGGATCCAAAGCTGAGTGGCACATGGCAGAGAGCAGCAGTTCATGGCAGTGGAACAGCAACAAAATGGTGACAGAGGCAGCCAAACAAGCAGGGCAGCAGAGCAACCAGGGGAGCAGAGAGCAACAGCTCTAGTCTGTCTTTCTGTCTCTCTTTTTAAATTACATCAGGCTCTCTGCCTTAGCCTATCATCTCAGGCTACACCCATAGTCTCAGCAGTACTCAGACCATAATCCCAACAGTAGTAAAACATGTAATCCCAGAGGATCATCATTTAAGTCTCAAACTCTAGAAGTCCCAGCCCATGATTGCATGAGGCTTTGGGGGGACAACTAGACATAAACCGTAACATTCTGCCCCTGGACCCCCAAAGTCTCATACATATCCCTTTGTACAAAAGACATTTTAGTCCATCTGTAAGAGTTGCCAAATTCCCAACAGTTTCAGCATTGTTGAAAAGTCCAAATCCCAAGTCTCCTCCAAGATCCAAGGCAAACTCTTATCTGTGAGCTCCTGTACAATAGAAAAGTTAAACATATCCAACATTCAAAGGCATAAGATAAACATTACGATTCCAAAAGTTGTAAACAACAGGGTAATACCCTCTCAGGGGCACACTGCCTGGCCTCCCAGGCCTTCTTCTGAAATCGAGGTGGAAGCCTTCTTAAACTAATCGCACTTGCATTCTGAATGCACCTCAAGCCAATGCCACGTGGGTGATGCCAAGGTCTGCTGCCAGCTGGAGCAGCAGCAGGCTTCCTTCTTTCTTAGTTGTAGGGCTCAAGTGCCTAGACTGATGAGCACTCTCACCTCGATTCTGAGAAACAAATTCTCCATGTCGGTGCCATTTTGGAACCTGGTTTGGCTGCTGCCGTCATTTTGGTACTTGGGTCTCTGTGGCTTTCTTCTCATGGCAAAACCTCTCTCCTTTGCAATTCTGAGGCTGCAAAGGGTGGAGAGCTGCAGCCTCTTGTGATGCCCTCAGGCCATCTTTTTGATTCTTTGGTTCCTTCCCAGCAATGGAGATCCTTTTAGTCCCATCTTTACAGTCCACAGCTTTCCCGATGTTTCCTTTTTGGCCAAACTCACACTTTAAATCAACCTTCTTGACTCTTTGCTCTTGATTCACAGCATAAGTCTGGCTAAAAGCCACCAATAACAACCATACCACTGCCCCAATAGTTTGCTGCTTCAAAATATCTCTTGAAAGATTAATCAGTCCGCCATGCTTAATCGCAGTCTTAGGCAAAGTCTCTGGGCATGAGCAAAATTCCGACAGACTTTCAGCCAATTCATAGCACAAATCATGTGGCGTACAGTGACCAATGCTGTCCTTTTTCCCAGCAGAAACTTCCTCAATCTGCTTGTGCAGGCCTTCTGTCAGTCTTCTGGTCTGAGTTCTGACCAGAATCTCCCCTACAGAACAGCTGAAGCTTTTCCAGCTCTTTGCAAGTAAATGACCTCTCCAAGCCTTTCCAGTCTTTGCTCATAAGCCATTCTTTATGCCCAGGTGTCAAGCCAGTCTTCTGGTCTGAGCTCTGACCAGAATCTCCTCTACAGAACAGCTGAAGCCATTCTAGTGCTTCGCTTGTAGCCAACACCTCTGAACCTTTCCTATCTCTTCCCGTAAGCCATTCCCAAAAGCTTGTAATCCACATGGTCAGGTTATTCACTGCAACAACTCCACTTCTCTGGTACCAAATTCTGTCTTAGTTACTTTTTACTCGTTGCTGGGACAAATACCCGACACTCAAAATGTAGGAAGGAAAGGTTTATTTAGCTCACAGTTTGTCGAGGTTTCAGTGCATACTCAGCTGGCCCAAGGCTGAGTGGAACAGCGCAGAGAGCATCCAGTTCATGGCAGTAGAACAGCAACAAAATGTCGACAGAGGCAACCGACCAACCAGGGCAGCAGAGAGCAACAGCTTCAGCTCAACTCTGTCTCTCTGTCACTCTTTATATTCCAATCAGGCTCTCTGACTTAGGCTATCCGCCCTAGACCACATCCATAGTTCCTGCCATACTCAGACTGATAATCCAGAAGTACTTAAAACACATACTCCCAACAGTAGTAAAACACATAATTCCAGTGGATCATCATTCAAGTCTCAGACTCTGGAAGTCCCTGCCCATGACTGCACGAGGCTTTTGGGGGACAACTAAACCCCATAACAGATACCCATGATCGACTGGTGTGCAGTAAATGCTCAATAAATGTTCTGTGCTAATGCTACTCAGTATTATGGTCACTGATGCTTAAAATATTCCAGAAACTGTGCTCAGGTCAATTAACTGATTGGATTGTTGCATCAGCTTTGTGGGGTATATACATAGTTATTAAAATACATTGCTTGGTGACTTACAAAGGTAAGTCCACTTAGGGGCTGTGAATGGGACTTCATCTGCAGAACGGGATCACAGTGGGTAGAATTAAGTTCAGCACTTCAGGATGGTACCATGCTTGATTCCCTGCAGAGCTCTAAGTCTTATGAGAGGTGGTGTTATTAGAAGAGATGTAGTCACAAAGCCAAAAGGCACATGGAGGCAGAGAGTAGAGTCCTGTGGCCTCTACCATGGAAGCTGGAAGCAGGAGAGTGAAGGAAGCCTCCTCCCGCTTGGAGGGAGCACATGGTGCCAACTCCTTGATTTTAGATTTATAGCCCCTCTAACTATAAAATAATGATATTTTCTTGTTTTGAGTCACCCTTCTGGTGGCGATTTGTTATATGATCCCTAGGAAACATATAATAGTCATCGTGCCAATTTTATTGATGGACACATCAAGGCATAGAGAGGTTTTGCATAGTAACTTTCACACAGGCATGCCTCTAAACAGCAGCGAACTTGGTCATCAAAATCAGGCAGACATGATAGGAATTTTAGGAGCCAGGAAACTGAAGACACCAGCAGGCTTTGTAACTTTTTCCAAATCACTTACTCTCTCTGATGTATGAGCATGTCACGCATATGTGATTGGTTGAGTGACTGCCTATTGGATGTTGGGCTTTACGGGAGCGGTCATCAAACTATGGCCTGTGGGAAAAGCAATGGTTTGTATATTTTAATAAATTATATTTAATAATATTTATTTTTTTCTCTTTGGTGCACAAAACTTAAGGTGTTTCCTGTCGGTTCTCTTTTAAATAAATTCCCAACCTCTTCTCTAGAGAATGAGGAATAAATAAAATGATTGTACCTTCCATGCAAACAGTAGTTGTCAGTGTACTTTGACTTATCTATTCATCAGGCAGGCATTTATTGGGCAATTACCGAACATCAGGGAATCTGGAAGAAGCAGACAAAAATAATGAAAGAAGTTCACTGAGAGATCAGCGTGGAAGCTATTTTGTCACAGTACACTATTTACACAGCACTGGCATGGGACAGACTACCAGAAAACAAGGAAAGAGGGACTCCAAGTGAGAGCTTCCTAGCAAAAAGGTGGCATTTTGAGGAATCATTTTAGTCTTATCCCCATACAGCACAGGCCTCCATCTTTGAAAAGAACTCTGTAAACTTTTATTGAAAAGAAAAAAGAAGCTGGTCTGTAGGATTCAGAGATGTCTTCCATGAGTGTTTTTTAAGAGAATAAAAAAAATACTAAAAAGAAGAAAAGAAAACCATCAGAAACAATACAGAATTAGCCGAAAATGATAGGAATTCAACAGTGGTTGTTATATTGCATATTATTGTCTCAAATTAATTGTATAGATTACCAGATAGAAGCATGGAAAAGTGGTCAAAAAATTAAAAAGAAGAGAGAAAAAATAAGCATTAACTGCTCCTCTTAATAGACCAGTAGAAATCAGCAGTACAGTCACCCAAGCTGTCTTGTGTATATACATATCAATTTCTTATTCTCTTCTCTTTTTCTTTTCCCCTTTCCATCATCACAGTTGTTTCTTCTCTTTAAACTACTTCTTTCCCTCGCACGCCTGTAATCCCAGCACTTGGGAAGCTGAGGCAGGAGGATAGGTGCGAGATCGAGACCAGCCTGGGCTACAAAAGTGAGCTCAAGGCCAGCCTGAACTGCACAGTGAGATCCTGTCTCAAAAAGACAAAAACAAAACAAAACAAAACAAAACAAAACAAACCCCAAAACAAAACAAAACAAAACAAAAAACAAAAAAAACCCCTACTTCTTTCCCTTTCACAATATCTATTTTATCTTTCACACTATATTTACTCTTTCAGGTTACACTACACTCCCTCTTACACTAGGGAGCCAATTCACTGTTCACACATGCAAGTCTGATTTATTTCACTTATGAATATGGTCTCTGGTTGCATGCATTTACTATACACACTTCAAGTTTATTTTATGTTAAGGCTGAGTAATACACCACTGTGTAAAAATACCACATTTTAAAAATCTATTCCTCATTTGATGGGCATTTAGGTTGTTCCAAAATTTAACTATGACAAATTACACTGCTATAAACATAGGTGCACATATATTGTTGTGGTAGGATGTTTTCAGTTCTTCTGGAAAAATGTCCAGGAGGGAAATAGTTCAATTGAATGGGACCACTAATCCTAGTTTTCTGAGCAATGTCCACATTGAATTCCATAGTGATTGTACCAGTCTACACTCCTACCAACAGTGGAGAAAGGTTCCTTCTCCACATCCCATCAAGCATTTGTTACTGGTCAACTTCTTGATGATGGCCATTATTTGTGGTATGAGATGGAATCTCAGTGTTGTTTTAATTTGCATTTCATGAAAGATCAATGATGTTGAACATTTTTTCATATATTTATTTGCCACTTGTATATTATCATTTGAACAGTGTATATTCATCTCAGATGCTCATTTTTTGGTTGGGTTTTGAATTTTTAGGGGCTTGGTTTTTTTATGTGTTTAGTACAGGGTCTAGTAAAAAAGATTAGATTCTAATTGTTAATTCTTTGACGTATTCCTTGTATAGTTTGGATTTCATTCATGAACTCTCTACTTACCCCCTTGTCTTCAAAATTTCTACTTACTTTCTCTTCCAGATTATTTAGTGTTTCTGTTTTAATATTTAAATCTTTGATTTTAGTTTAGTTCATGGTTATAGATCTGGGCCTAATTTTAGTGTTTTGTATGTGGAAACCCAGTTTTACAGCACCATTTATTGAGGAAGGTATTTTTCTTCCAGTGAAGATGTTGAGGTCTTTTGTCAAAGATAAGGTGGCTGGATGTATTTGCAGTGTGTCTGCATATTATAATCTATTCCATTGATACTCAAGTTGTTTTCCCCTCCAGTACCATGCTGATTATATAACAGTAGCTTTGTAGTATAATTTCAAGTCAGGAATTGTGATACCTTTTGTCTTTTTTTTGCTGTCCAGGATTGTTTTTGCTATTCTACATTCCAAGTGAATTTTAGGAATGTTTTCTAGAGATCTTTGAGGTATACTAATGGTATTTTAATCAGGATTACATTGAATCTGTCTAACTGAATCACTAAGGATAAGAGCAGGAGTCAGAAGACATGTCTACGAGGTGCTTGTTGCTTAGGGAATGTTACTTTCAAAAGCTTGGGCTGAAGACAGACCATGAAGCATCTGAGCATTTTTGTGTCCTTTAGCTTGGCTCTACTGGAAGCCCGAAGAAGGAGATGAGATATACACTAGTCTGAAAGGAGGCCAAAGGCCATTCAGGCTGTGTCAGAGACCTTGAACATTAGCCTCCAGGCAAAGAGGCACTCAGAGCATGAGAACTGTGTGCTTTTCTCCACGCTCCTCTGCCTCACCCTGCCCTGTGTCCTTCACTTTCCACTGTACACTCAGCAGCTCTTTCCTCTATTCCTGCTCCTTTCAACCTTAGGTGCTTTCTTCAAATGCTTTTCTGTATCTGAAAATTTTTCTGCCATGAATTTTTTGATTGACTCATATTGTTCTTTAAATCTTGATTCTCATGTTGATTTTCAAGGGAAGCCATTCCTGACTGCATTCATGACGAGAGCAGGTCTCACGATGTGCCTATCTGTATCTCCAACCACATCACAATCTACATTCCTATTTCTAGATCAGTGTGATATCCACATCTGTACCCATATACACAGCTGCTCAAAACTTAATGTATGATGTACCCCATGACACTCCTCTTTTTTATTAGTGTGGGTGTATGAGAAATAATAATTATATTCACCATGGGAAATTAGTATCTATACATGTTGCATGCTTATAATTTTTACTTCCCTGTGCTCAATTTTATCTGCAAGTAGATGACCACATATCTGTCTCCTACAGAGTCGTAAGCCCATGAGATGGTGCACTAGTTTTCTCAGACTGCTGCCATCAGCAAATCTCATGATTTCAGCTACTAGAAGACTGAGAACAAGATGTTAATGACCTTAGTTCCTTCTGAGGCCTCTCTCAGGGACTGTGATGGCTGTTTTCTCTGCGTCTTCAAACTCTCATAACTCTACGCCTGTTCACGTCAAGAGACACCTGCCATATTGTACCACCCAGAGCACATGCAAATGACCTTCTTTCACTTTCAGTTCCTCTCAGAAGATGCCATGTCAAAACATAGTCATCTGTGAGCCAGTGGGTGTTAGAACTTCAACACAAGAATTTTAGGACATCAAAATTCAGTCTCTCATGGAGAACATCTTGCTTTCTTTAAACTTTTTCTCTCAACATCAAGCATGGTGCCAGCATGTAGTAGGTGCTCAACAAATATTTGAGGAAGATACAAGGTTCTACCACAGCATCTTTAGGAAAACTATCTTAAGGGATGTCCTGGGGGAAAGGACCAAAGTAGAAACTCTGTGGTTAGGAACTAGACGAGTGGTCACAGTGCACGATACTAAAGCCCTCGTGGTGAGAAGGAAAGAGTGCAGATTGAACAAAGACTGTGAGAGCTGAGTGAATTGAACTTGGACAGTGGAAGTAGTGGGTGAGAGAAATGGGGGCGCAGAACTGATCAATTTTAGTGTCACTGTGTGCAACCAACTTGTGGGCACTAGCTGCTCACACACCGAGGTGCATTATCTGCTTACTAGGTCTGAACTCACAGGCAACGCTCTGCTGGCAGCTTTCACAGCTCCAGCAAGGCAGGATTCCTCTGCCCATTTATTTCCTCCCTCCTCGTTCATTCTTCCAGCTGCTTTTTCTTAAAAGCAGAGGCGATTACCTGCTAGTAGTCCATCTTAAGTCACAAAGGGGAAAGCGGCTGGGCTGTAGAGCATTTTATTCTAGGAGAAAGGAGGATAAAAGATGAATGCCAGGGAACATGAGTTCATGGGATTTAAGTAAGAAGTAACTAAACCCTAAAATTTAGACCTCAGAGAAGAGAGACAGGGAATCTGAACTTGGAAGCTGCCACAGCCAACCTAAGACTTTCAGTTCTATCTTGTTAGGCCTAATCTGCCTTTCCCTGATCACACTGGCATCTACACACGCTGACTCAGAAATGTGGGTACTGCAAGCCGAAGATTAGGAGTGGTGCTGAATGGGATAGTCACCTTTCACGAGCTTAGCTGTTCCAGACGCTTATAAAATAATTTTTGCCTTTATCTAAAGGCAGAAGAGCTTTTCTTCCCCCCGTCAGTCTTTGCCCCCCCCCCCCTCCACCTAATAAAATCCTCCGTGCAGAGCTTGCCTGTGTAATCAGAGCTGTGCAGGCTCCTCGCAGAGCTGCTTCCCAGGCTGCACTGCACACGTACCGTGGAGGAGCAAGGGATAAAACTTTGGGAAGTAATGATGTCTGGAGCAGCAGCTGGCTCCCGGGGGTCATCCCCTGCCTGAGCTCTTCCTGCCCTTCCTGCACCCCCAGAAAAGAAGTCTGGCTTATTTACCATTTTAGAAAGTTAGACCTTTTCAAAGAGATGCCCCAGGCAAAACATCCTTCCTTTCCCATCTTTCTGAAACTAATGACTCTTCTCAAAAAGTTTTGACAATGAGAGTTGTTCCGACAGCTGAGGGAGTGTGCTGGGAGCCAGCCTGGCAAACAGCCTACAGAAATAGATGGGCGGCGGGCTGCAAGCTCAGGGAAGCCTGCTCGACAATTCAACAAGTCTGATGATCTGGAATGGGGATGTAGGGAAGGTGCTCTGAGCCGAAAAGTCCTTGGGCTGGGGTCGTGCTAAGTCAGATGATTTTTGGAGGGTTTGCAACTATAGAAGTAGCAAGAGGAAGTCTGACATTTACAGGGAGTTGAAAGACATTGCTCACATAGTATCTCGGTGAATTCCTAGAGTAGTGAAAATAGCTAAGCTGTTTAAAATTACTTCTATTTTTGAGGGAAACAAAAGAGGCTGAGAAATGTGAACAAGGTTATGTGTCCTGTGCTCATTTTGGAGTCCAAGCTCCACCTACACAGTGCTGACTCCCATGGACTCCCAAGGACAAAGGACAGAGTATTTTTTCAGTTAGAGATGAAGAATGTGGAGCCCGTAAAACCTCTGACTATCTCTTTTGGGGGAGGTGATACCTACACAGGTCTTCCTAGGATAACGAGAACAATGAAACTATTAATTATAACCCTACTAGACCATTGCACATTTATTATTTCCTTAGCTCTTACCAAACACTGATTGTTGGTGAGGACAGGAATTACAGTAATTTTATTTTTTGAAGATGAGGAGCTGGAAGATTTAGTGAGCCTTTGAGACTTAAACAAGATTATAATGTTGGTAAACAAAGGAAAATATCCAGCGAGTCACTGTAGTAGAAGGCTGGAGGTGCCTGCTAAGAAGGCACACTTCTGGGACAATGTCTGATTGACCATAGTGCAGCATCTGGACTATAAGATAATTAGCCCAGCAGACTAATGTAACTGGTCCATGGCTACGTGGCTGGAACCAATCCATCCCATACCTCCTCCATCAAGTTCCAAATAATGATGGTGGAAAGCAAGGGCAGAGTCAGGGACATTACATCCTCCCTCACTATCTAAGTAGGTTGAAAGTCCTCATCCTCTCAATGCCTTGGGAGATTCCCAGATTGGCTCCTGAAGCCAATGCCAGTTGTCATTTAGGGACACTGGATCCCAGAGACTTGACAAAATTGAAGTAGGTCTCTACTTCGCCTGCAGCTGGGCTGTATTCTCATCTAGAGGCTTGAGTAGGGTGGAATTTGTGCCCATGTTTATTCAGGTTGCTTAAGGCATCTTTCTCTTACAGCTCTGATGCTCAGGTTTCTAACTGGCTGCTAGCAACCAACCTCAGAATGACTGTAGTTCTAGCCACAGGATGCTCTCCAGAAAGAGTTCATAAAATCTCTTTTGGCTTCCTCAATGCCCACATAAATCTGTTGCTCCTATCTGGTAAGTTGGTGTCTTCCACAATGCAAGGAAGTTGCAGGATGGCATTCTATCTCCTTTGCCTTAGTTGAGTTAATCAAGCCAGCCTTGGTTGGCCAGAAACAAGACACAGGTTCGTTTGCACTCAAGGAAGGGGTTATGAAAAGAGAGGTGGGAGTTCCTGGGTATGCTGGTGACATTTTCTTACTTCATTAAAGCTGGTTCTGACAAAGTCATCTAAGATCTTCTAATTGATCAGGAGATCATTTTTATTCCATTTCTAGACAGCTAAGTATTTTGTATGCATTAGGATATTACATCTCTGGAAGTATCTACATTCCAAGTATTGTTTTTCCCCTAACCTCATTAGACAGGTGGGATGGATGAGACTCAGGATATGGCTGTCAAACAGAAGCAATCTGATTTTATTTTATTGTGGAACTGGGGATTGAACTCAGGACCTTGCACTTGCCAGGCAGGCACTTGTGCCCCTGAGCTATCTCTGCGGCCCACTCAATCTGATTTTAGAGTATGTGCCTTTAGTGATTTTTCCACACTGCCCCCAGATCTTTCGAATTGATCCTTTTGTTTGCATGTGACTCCTATGCAGTATTTTAATTTAAATAGGATGCATCCCCCCTTAACTTTAAAAAGCTACTCTTTAATGTTTCGTCTTCTCCTCCTTCGGTTGTTCTTCCATGTCTTCTTTCTTTCTTCTGTCTTCTTAACATAATTCCATTTTTCTTAAGACTTTTTCCCACTCTATAGGAAACATATTGGCTCCCCTAATTGTAACACTATACCTATTGTATGAATCCCTGTTTTTTCCAATTTCTTGTACCAATCTGTCCCCAAATTTATGTTTGTAACTACCAACTCGTCAACCTTACCTGGTGCAACCCTCAAATTAAAAATGAACAAAGTGGAACTTCCTTTTGGCTGTCAGAGTTGAGATTCCAGACTTGCTTGTGTCTCTTTTCTTTCTCTTACTCCTCTATTCACTGCTTTCTCGCCTGGGCAATGAGGCTTCTGTCAGTGATATGCTCCGAGCGCAGTGCCAAATGCTCCAGGGAAAAAGAGATGAGCAGGATGTGGTTCTTGCCCTGAGCCATGCACCAGTGGAGCACCATAGGTGAATTTCTGAAGGGCAGACAGATAATCAACCATCTATACATCTTCAGTGTGTGACATTATACTGGCACCAAAGATGCTTAGGGGATAGTTCTTGAAAGAAGACCTGTTATTTCTTTTAAAAATAATAACATTTATTACAGAGCCTCGATGATTTAATTATGTAAATATCTGCCTTCTCACCACCCCAGATATTGAATTCTTCAAAGAAAAATGTAGTTTTCCATCCATTTCTGTTGGTATCTACTATGTCACCTGATACACGAGCTGTGCTCTCTCAATCTTGGTATAGTTTTGGGTCAATAAAAAGCATTCCCTCATTAGTACAGGCTATAACTAATGATCAAATAAGCTTGGGGTTTCTGATTCTTTCAAGCAATGACAAGACTCCAGTGATAAGTAGGTCATGACTTGCAACTGTGAACAGGATTATATTATCAGAGTAAAAGGATTTATATCACACAGAGGAAAGGCTGCGCCGGCCACCCCTATCATCAGGTCCATTTTGCTTCCCAGAGGGAAGGATTGTGATCATTTTCATGAACACTACTCCCCAAATTTTTAAATGTAAATACATGAAAAAAGATTGCGCATCTTGTGTGCGTGAAGATGCATAGCAGATACCTAACTATATGTGTATAGTGATTGGGTGGGCTTGGAACTTGCTCCTCTCTCTCAAAAATGTGTCTCAGGCATAGTCTTGTGCCAGCCTTGGACTCTCATTTAGGTTGTGTCCAGATTTTTCTTGAATGTTTTTGTACTCACATACGTTTCTTTTTTAAGTTTTTATTCATTTTAATGAGAAACAATAGCAATGAAACAGTTTCAAAACAGGTTAGTAGGACAGTTACAATAACTAATACATTGCATATTGTTGTCTTCATAGTACGTATTCAGAGGCCAAAATGCAGACATGACATCTTGTCTCAACACCATGATTACAGACCTTTCTTCTCATTGAACTAAGAGAAAGTAGCAGTATATCTATCCTGACTTTCTTGCATGGAATCTAGAAGCTAGTTTGCTGGGTCACAGTTGTATACATGTTAACTGTTTAGCCATGTCCTGAATTTTCCTTCCAAATAATGCCATCAATTTTTATCCCTTTCTTCGTAGTTATGTTTATTTTCCATAGCTCATCAACACTTGATAATATAAAGCATTTAAATTTTGACATTTCTCATTTCAAGGCATGATTGAAGATGTTTCAAGGCTGCCCTGGGTAAGAATTTTCCACTTGTTTCTGGAGGGTGTGTACAGAGCACATCCTCCAAGGCCCTGTCTTATTCCAGCAAGCTCTGAGTTATGACTCCATCTGGGATGAGAATAAGCTCTCTTTCTAGCTTGTTTTGCCTTCCCAGGGATTTTCTCTTCTGACAGAGCACTTGTTCATCTTATTTGATATGGGAGTGGTGGGGGCACCTATACAATTCACCTTTTTGAGAACATAGGAGTTAATATTTTGTAAATATGGTTCATCTTTCTGCTTGTCTGAGGAGCTTCAAAAGAAAAACAGCTGCAGCAGCAGCAGCAACAACAATAACGACAACAGCACAACAATAACAACATTGCATTCTCAAGAATAGATCCAGACTAAAAGAATCAAAGTGTCAGTATGAGTTAAGGAATCCATACCTTTGAATGCTTCCCAGGTAAGACTCACATAGCTGGTTTTTAGACTGCAAATTTGAAAACCGCTAGTGTAGGTAAAAATGCAAATGTTGATTCCAGCATGTTATATAAATTGCAGAAAGCAGGGACATTTTACAAGCAGGTGCACCTAACTTCAACTCCCTGGTCAGCCTTGGCACAAATTGGGAGCTGTGGGTAAATCTCTTCACTTTCCTGAGCCTCTGTAGTGGCTGTCCCAAGCAGTCGTGATTGTAGCTGTGTAGTAGTGACTTATACCCAGCCATTCAAATTAAAACGAGTCTAAACAGAACAAATCATGCCGCTTTTGCCTGTTTCCCTGGTATCATTACCCCAAACTAAGGCCCTGTTAAGTTATCTCCCTTGTCATCTCACCATCTGCCAAATCTGAACCAGAATAAAAAAGCACTCAGGTCTCCAGGTAACAGATGCAGAGCCAGCTCTGCTAAGCTGAGAGGCGAGCAGCAGTGGGAGGCAGGAATGAGCAGGTGAGGATGGGCTACAGCCAGAAGGTTAATAGGCAGGACCACGGTGCTAAGAGCTCAGCGAGGAGGAGACTTGGCTTTACCGAATCACAGCTTCTCCATCCATTTGATGGGACAGCAATGACTGTGCTAGTACATGGTGGTCAAAATTAAAGTGGATGTTTCATCTGTAAGCTGCACAGTATCTGGGATAAAATGTTCTGCAATTTCTATGACAACCTAAGAATTCAGCCTGGACAACTCACTGAGAATAAATCAAAAGAGAGAAAGAAACCAACATATAAAGTTTTAACTGGTTGAATTTTAGTGTCGATGGTTGCAGCTAGCTTTAGATAAAGTTTGCAAAGGGGACTGCATCAGTTTCCAGTGGCTGTTGTTAACATATTACCTCAAACTGAGAGGCTTAAAAGGACCCAAATTTATTACCATGCACTTCCTGTGGTGAGGAGTCTGCTTAACCTTCGGGGAAAATGAAGATATTGTCATGGTCATACTTCTGGAAGATCTAGGGGAGGGTCTGTTTTTTAGCCCTTTTTACGCTCTAAAAGTTTCCTGAATTTATTAGCTTATGATCTTTTCCTTCATCTTCCAATCAGCAGTGTAATAAATGTTACTTCTAGAAGTTTCCAAATACCCTCTCCTGCTTTTTAACAGTGATTATGATGGATAGTATCTCAAGTGTGTGCATATACCTAAACTCATCAAAATGTATACATGAAATAGATTGTTTCCACTTGTCAAATATATACAAATGAAACTTAACATCAAACTGTTGATCTTGCATCTTCCCACCTTCCCTTGGCTCTGACTTTCCTGCTTTCCTCTGTCACATATAAAAATGCTTAGGATTATATTGGATCCACCTGGATAATCCAGGGTAATCACTATCCAAACGACTTAACTTAATCCCAGCTACAAAACCCTTTTTGTTATATAAAGTAACATTCGCAGGTTCTAGAAACTGAGAGATGGACATATTGCAGAGGCCATTGTTCTGCCTACCACAAGACTAAGAACAAAAACCGGGGTTACAGGCGATGTCAAAGATAGGGGACAGAAGGCAAGAGCAAGCAAACAAAAAAATTTTTTTTTCCCTAGATTTGAACATTGGTTCAGTTATTGAAATCTTACCCTCAAGTGGCAGTTATGCTTACATACTTAGTGTTCAAATTCTAATTGTTCATTCAATAGACTTAATGAGCTCTCATTGTTTTCTAAGGGCTCAGGTGTGCACCAGGAGGAACTCACAGTTTGGAAGAACAATGGATGGGTCAGTGTTGTGGTGGACTAGTGGCTGTTGTGAGGAAGCTGGGCACAGGCATGGGTACAGCATGGGAACAACGTGTATGGGAGCATCATGAGGAGGAGGGTTGTTTATTTGGGAGTCAGTGAGTGTGTCCTAAGAACCATTTACGAAAGGCAAAAATTTTAGTTGAGCCTTGAAAAATGACAAGAAAGTAACTCAGGGGGGGGGGAAAAAAAAGCAAAAAAAAAATCTTCAACATTCCAGGAAGTCATGGAGTTTATGGATTCCCTGTACTGGCACTGGCACCTATGCCCATCCTTAGCAGACAAAGACATCCATGTTTTTTGTCTTAGTTACTCTTCTATCATTGTTGGGACAAATACCTGACACTCAAAATGAAGGCAGGAAAGGTTTATTTATCTCACAGTTCATGGAGGTTTCAGTCCATATTCGGCTGGTCCAAGGCTGAGTGGAGCAGGGTGGAAAGCATTCACTTTATGGCAGCAGAACAGCAGCAAAATGGTGGCAGAGGCAGCCAATCAATCAGGGCAGCAGAGCAGCAGCAACAACTTGAGTCTGTGTCTCTGTCTCTCTTTTATATTACATTCAGGCTCTCCGCCTTAGCCCCCACCTGAGGCTACACCCATAATCCCAGAAGTACTTCGACCCATAATCCCATCAGTACTAAAACCCATAATCCCAGGGATCATGGATCAAGTCTCAAACTCTAGAAGTCCCCACCCAATGACTACATGAGGCTTTGAGGGGACAACTAGATATAAACCATAACAGTTTTAAAGGAGAGAAAACCAGGCCTCCTCCTCTGATGGAAAACTTTTCTCCTGTCTTGAACTTGACCCAACAAATATATTTTGCATCTTAGAGATGGAAAGCCCCATGCACTCTGTCCACTGTAATCTGCATTCACAGACGGAAGCACAATTAGAACAGTAATGGTTTCCAAACAGTCTTGCAGCCTAGAGAAAAAGCACCTCAAGGACAGAGCTAGGTTTTCTTCTCTTATACACTATTTAGGTATTTATAACGGCTCATAATTATGCCTCAGATCCAAACAAGCGGTATTTAAATTCAGTCTTGCTGCCTGTGCTATGGTGGACTCCTAGTTCAGCCACTCTGCATGTTTCTTTGAGTGCAAAGTTGGGGAATGGCACTGTGTTCACCAGTGCTCGCTGATGGAAATTTGAGGAGTGTGATGTAAGTCATTTAAGATCAACTGCACAAAACATAGTAAAACTCAATGCTTGTTGGTCATCATTGTTTTGTACCATTCCTGATACAAAGTAGATGTTGGTAAATGCTTAATAACTGGTGAATGTGTATGGTGTTTGGTCATAGAAAAATTACCAAGAGCGCTGAATGGTGTTCTTTTTATTCATTTTTCAGACATGCAAATATTTCCGAAGGGTTATGTGGCTCATTATAAGCTGTAGGATAAATGAAGACTGTTCAGTCCACAGTTAGAATCTGCATGTCTGAACTTTTAGTCTAAAATCAGCTGGTCAGTAAAGAGAAAACAAGACAAGGAAAAATGCCATAAGATTGACCTGCTACAATTTTGTATATGCTTAGATTTCTAAATTTCTGTGAAAATGTGTAACAGTTTTTTAAAATCACATTCTATAGGGATTTGTTAGAATATCAATGATTGATGGAAAATACTAGTTCCATGTTAAGTCTAAGGCATTTAATATTTAGAAAGACAGTGAGGTTAAGCTCAAGTACCTATGTTATAGAGTAATAGTACCACTAAGCTTCTCCTAGGGAGGGTTAAAAACTTAAGTTTGCATGGGGCTGGGAAAATAGCTCCGTGGCAAAAGTGCCTGCCTATTAAGTGCAAGGTCATGAGTTTGAACCCTGGTACCGCAAAAAAACAAAACAAAACAAAACGAAAAAAGAAACCCCAAAAAACTTAATTTTGCAGACAAAAAATTAGATATAAAGAAGGGCTACAAGGATAGCCAATATTTTGGCCTTTGCCATTCAAGGTCAGTGAGGACTCAGAACATAAAAGAACCTGTGCTGTAACACCCTATAACTCAGTGGTGTCCCAATTTTTCTGTTCAAGGAGATCATGGGGCCAAAGAGGAAAGGGATTAACAATGTATAGTGTGCCTAATGAGAGTCTCCTAGAAAGAAAACATTCTCTCAGGCTTTCACAGAGAGCAAACTGGTCAAGCAATGGCCGTCACTCATCCAGAAAGCTGACACTGACAACAGATCTACAAAGCACTGTGCATGGTTTCCAGGTAAATCCTGAGGGGATTTGACTGACCTTGGGAGATACAAAAGTTACATGTTCTATTATACAGGTCTTGCTTTAACTTGCTCTTAACTACCCAGCAGAAACGTTTAACCATGAGGCATAAAAAGTAAAGCCAGATTAGTATGCTGAGCTATGAAAGGCTTAAATCAACAACTTTCAGCATTGTCAGTTCTGCCAATAACCCACTATAATTATGGAATTTTGGACTATGTATACAACTATTTTCACTTAATGCAATGAGAAGAAATTTTTATAACAATAATGATTAGAAAAATTTTCATCTCTGCATTCTCCTACTACGAGGACAACAATATGCATTGTATCAATTATTGGGAATGTACTACTAATGTGTTTTGAAGCTATCACATTGTTATTTCTTATTAAAAGTAATTTAAGAAACAAAAGCCAGATTAGTATGCTGCACTGTGATAGGCTCAAGTTAACAGCTTCCACGTTGCCAGTTCTGTGAATAATCCACTACTATTATGGAATATTGGGCTATGTATATAATTACTTTCTCTTAGTTCAATGAGAAGAAATATTTGTACCAGTTGTGTTTAGGAAAGTTATCATGTCTGCATCTTGTACTTTGAACGACTATGAAGACAACAATATGCATTGTATCAATTATTGTGACTGTCCTGCTCATGTGATTTGAAACTATCTCTGTGTTTTTTCTTATTAAAAGTAATAAAAATAAGAAATGGGAAAAAAGACAATAAATAAATGAATGTGATAGAGGCCTAAAAATATAAAATAAAATCAGCTGGTCTAGAAGAGAGTAAGGAGAAGATATTAGGATGTTGATGAGAGTTTGCAGGCTCGGCCTGGGACGTAGGCAGCATCCCCCTATGCGTTTCCTCATGTGCCCCTCTCTGTGCCTAAGGACAGCTGGTGCACCTTTACTCACCAGGCACCACAACCATGAATTCCATCTTTCCATGACCTTAAGAAAACAGGCAAGAGTGCTAAAGGCATTCATCTTTTGCCTTGAGGAAAAAAAAACACTTGAAACTCTGTGAGGCTCCTTTTCTCTGCCCTAGATGGCTCAAAGGAAAAAAAAAAAAGAAAACTTTATAAAAATGATAAGCTCCCTTGGAATGTGGCCGCATGGTAGGTTAGAGCATTAATATCTTTTCTTCTCTCGAAAAATAGAGAAATCTTGTATTGATATACCTATTCTTCCCTCGCTTTGATAATCACTGGTTTGACGGCCCTGCCTCATAATTTCTGGTATCTGGAGAACAGTTTGTTTTTTTCTTCCTATTTTCATGAATAATGATGGCAGAAAATCTCTGGGGAGATAGATTTCTTTAAGGTCAGCTGTCTCTGAGCCCCCTCAGGAAAATACCTTTAGAAAAGTAAATGAAAATCCTAGATTGAGCAGGTTTTGTGTTTAGAGCTTGGGAAGGTCCAGAATAGCATGATTCATTCTTCCTCTTTAAACTTTGTGATCCAACAACAATATTTTGGAATTTTAGAGCCTTTAACACTTGATTGAGCCACTAAATACTTGTTGGATATCTTCACATGTTTGGGAGCCTCTGGGATCTGCCGGTGTCTTGGCACACAAGTGAGCACATGGCTTAGAACTGGCCCAACAGAACAAGTCCTCTCCAGCCCACAGTGAGTGACTGGGTGGGAAGGAATGTCACCTAAATAGAGCCAATCAGATCTTCCCTGGACAAGGTACATGGTCTTCGAAATTCATATGTATTTTTTCCTACTGTGTAAGAACAAGAAAATGAACTTAGAGATGTAGAACTGATCTGTACTACCCATCACTTCGGTAAAGCTCTTCTGAATAATGAAGCTGATAAAGACAGAAGGTGGTTGTGGGAAGTGCCCTGTTACCATTGGGCCGTTATCCCAGTCTTTGAATCCTGATTCTGCAGCTATTTTTTCTTGCTTTGTAGCTATGTAATACATCATTCTGAGGTGGTATAAATTACTTCTTTTTTTCTCTCTCGCTCTTGGTCTTAATCTCATCAGAGTTTAGTTTTTGTTGTTTACTCAAACAAGCAAAGCACCTCTGGCTTACCAGGTCTGGTATGATGAAGTTTCTGCTAATCTCTGCATTTTTCATATCTGCCCTTGAGCAGGCCTCAGTTCCTTAGTTGACCTCGCCAAGTCTGATTCAACCTTCCTTTGTCACTTTGATGTTGTTTCCCCCAGACGCCTTTTCTGAACTCCAAGTGTGGAAGGCTGCGACCTCTGCTCTTGGACAGCATACTGTACTAACCTTTGACAGTGAAGGATGCGAAGCTTCTAAAGACCTGGTGTGTGCCCAGTTCTTTGCTTCATCCCATCACTCAGAGTAATCAATGAGGTTTGATAGGAGACCAGTGAGTCTGAATGGAGTTGAATGAGTGGAGCCCTGAGCACCTCCTTTGTGCACGGATGAGTGAGTCTATGAGGAAAAATGGGGAGAATGAACACGGCTAGTCTCTTTTCTTTCTCCTCTATGTGTATTATTTTCCTTGAGCACAATAGCATTATAGAGTGGGGGTTATTGCCTTCATTTTGGAAACAAGAAAGGGAGATAGAAAGAAATTAAATCCCTTGTCTAGGTTTCACAGCCACTGTGTTTGCATTCAGATCAGCAAACTTGCATGCGTGAAACCCCACAGTCCACACTTTTTGTGTTTAAAAAACTGCTCTATGGAGCATTAGATTAAGAAGACATGACCCTTGTTCTCCAGGAACTCAAAGTCTGCTAGAGACAAGCAAGACAATGAGAACTAGGCAGTGACTGATGAGACCACAGGAGGAACAAAGGCATAAGGCGCACACCTAGGGACACTGGGGCTCTGGGCTGAGAGGCCTTCCAACTCAGCCTCAGGTCTGTTCTGCTGCCCCAGTGAGAAATATATTTTTTGGTGGTGATGAAGAGTTGTCCAGTAGAAGCTGGACATGGTGGCTTTCACCTGGAGTTCCAGCAATCTGGAAAACTAAGGCAAAAGGGTTGCAAAATTGTTCCCAGACTGGGCAATTTAATAATTCAGTGAGACACTCTCAAAATCACTCTGAAGATGGCCCACCACTGCTGGACCTCAATATGACTTTTACTAAAGTTCCCTTAGATTAACTCTCTGGAGACAGTTTGTGATGAATCCTTTTAGCAAGAGCTAGCTAGATTCTGTCTTCATCTCTTCCTCCTATTGGCTTTTGGGAATACTTCTTCAGTAGGAGGAGATGTAAAAATAATTTACATAGGTAGCAATAAAGGAAATAGCTAGGGGAAGACCCTGAGGTAGGTTTGCGCAAGCAACTGTATTTATAGGAATTAAATAAGAGTAGACATTGATGTAGGACTTTAGATCGAGGATGAACTTCCTGAGGCGCGATGAAACACAGCCTCCTCCATCCCAAAGGGAGCTGCAGCCACTTCCTACTGAGCTCCTGAGTTTGCATAAAGTTAAAATATGGAACAACCGGATTTGTTTAAAATCCAAGTTTCCTTTAAACTCTTTGTCCTGACTGAGTTAGAGAGTATCTTAGTTATTTTTTCTTGCTGTGGAGACAAAAACAAAACAAAACAAAAACACCAACACCCAAAATTAAGGGAGAAAAGGTTTATTTAGCTTCGAGCTTGTGGAAGTTTCTGTCTGTAATTGGCAGGCTGTGTCTTTCATGGCAGAGGGCAGTAGTTTATGGTGGCGGAAGACAGCAAAAGTGACAAGGGCAAAAGGTGAAAGAAAGCCACCTTTCCTCCCTTATGTGGCATATAGGCCACTCACTCTAGGGGACTCCCATTCAGCACTTACACCTCCTATCTCAGCATGAGACAATGAACCAATCACAAACTATATATTCAGCTGTCTCTGAAAAGCCCACCCCCTAGTCCACTCCCCATAATTCCGTGAAACTTTGATGGAGAGGGTACTGAGGCACAAACCATAACAGAGAGCATGAGCTCTAACTGGTCATTTTAAATTTATAGAGCAACTTGGGATACATTTATTCTAAATAGCTCTCAACCAAGGGACCGTCCCAAAATTCGACTTTTCAGAGTCTCCTCCTGGAGAAATTAGGAGCCTTTCTTTTTTCTTCCCTTTGTTTCCAACAAAAACTTTCCTAATTACAAAACAAACAAACAAACAAACAAAAAACAAAAAAAGAAAAAGCAAAACTAGAAAAGACTGGAGGTGTAGCTGAGGGCAAAAGTCCTGAGTTCGATCCTAATACTGACCAAACAAAAACAGTTGACTAGTAGAAATCTCTAAACCTGGAATGATCACTCTAAATATGATGAAAGATTTTGAGTAACAGATGTGTGATTCTGGCTGGTGCCTGAAAGAGGAGATTCAGAGACCAGTTAAAGATCTGGCCAGCATTCTGCATTTGACGATAGTGTGGCTAAGTTTAGCCTAGAGAAGTTAGACTGCTTGGGGAGGTCCCCCCCAAAGAAGCAGACTCTGAATCGTTTCTTGAATGAATCAAGTAGTGAGTGAAGGCTTTGAGGACAGCAGCCCAGAGTCACACAGTCAGTCTATCTCTCAACTCTTCAGGTTCCCTGGAGTAGCAGGAAGCCAAGTCCTTGGTTGGTGTTAACATTCTCATCCAATCTTCAGTACATTTCTTTGCTCCATTAAATCAGTTTCATCACCTGTAAAAGAAAGATGGTACTGGCTAAGGTCTAGTGGCCTGGGCAAGTGGCATGTATGTGCTTCCAGCCTCCTCGGGTCTCCTGTGCAGACAGCACATGACACTCACCTCTCTCAACTTATAAAGAGCCTATACTTTGAAGAATGGGGAAGAGGTTGCACATCAGATTACATGTACCCCGCAGAGCCTCAACCCTTCCTACAATAGGAAGAGAAAGCTCAAAAGAGGCCATGAGGGCTTGGGAGAGCACTGATGAGAACTCAACATTAAGTGAGCTCTTCCAATACACGACTCGCTGTTCTACACGCTCCCACATTCCTCATTTAACTTTTATATTCTGTAGTTTTTTGGACAAGGAAGGTGAGACTTCTTTTCTTGAGACCTCCCTTAAGTCCTACTTCAGATTACTGTTAAGGCTTGGATTTGAGTGTCCAAAGGACAAGTAGTTAGGACTGATACATGTTGTGATGTGCCAGGAGCTCAGATGCAGATGTGGTCAAGTATGTAGCTATGATAGGGAGAGCTCTTGGAGATACTTAGAGATATTATAGCTCACACCACCTCCCTTGTGTCTCCTGCACATGACCCTCACTTAGGTGACATTTACTGATTGATACCCAAGTACAGAACTCAGCTCTTCTATTTCTCACCAGGATTAATGTGCACTAATAAGGATAAGGCACTTTTGGAAGCCTATTAGGGGGACATCAATGGGGGTGAGAAGAATATATGACTTTGCCCAAAATTCTCTTGTTTCAGGGTTTCTTAGCAATAGTGATTGCTGATGCTCAAGGTCTTTACTGGGCAAGGGCAGTGCTGGGGCCTCACTGGGCTTCTAAATGGGGGCAGAAAAAAGATGCTCAGTGTGAATAGTCATGGCAGGAAGGAGCTGGGTGGGCCAGAGAGCTGGGCTCTCACCGATCTCCAATCAGAGATCCACCTTGCACTGCTTATGGCCCCTCTCTCTGGAATTACAGGTAATAAGGTAGAGCTGATGTTAATGGTTTATGACACGAATTCATTTTGAGAACTATATGCTTCACCCATCGCTTTTATTTTTCAATTTGGATCTGTTGGGTATTAATAGCTTTGGGGCTGCGTTTTCTCATTTCTAAGCAGATTCCTTCTTTCAATTTACACAAACATTAAACTTCCATTTCCTGCAGCACCTCCCCTGCCCCCCTGCTCTCTCTTTCTCTCTGATGACCTTGCGATAAAACTTTTCTTTCCTGGGTGGCTGCTGCTCACACCAGACCCACCTTTCCTGCCTCACTGGCCACCAGGGCCTCACATCTTAGCCACACTCTGCAGCTTGGATTTTCTTATCACCATTCTCATACTTGGAGTACAAAGAAAAGATGGCTGTAAGCAATGGAGGCTTAAGTTAAGTCTTCAATAGCTCAACTAAGATGTCCAGAGAGGGATAGTTCTAGGGCTGGTTAATTTGGAAGCACTATGACCTCAGTGAGGATGCAACATTCCTCCAGCCTGTTGTCTCTGTTCCAAATGTTTAGACTCTTTAAATGGCTCATACAAGGGGCCAGCCAGATAGCTCAGTGGACTAAAGCATCTGCTTAGGCAGAACTCAGGGACCAGGGTTCAATCCCTGACAACACAAGCCTTGCTGGTCCAGTCCCTGGGGTACACTGGGACAGCAAGTGAAACTGGGTGTAGTGGTGTGCACCTGTATCCCAGAGCCTGGGAGGCTGAAAACAGGTGATCTGTGTAGTGAGACCATGTAGAGCCTGTACTAAAAAATAAAAAATTTAAAAAATGACCAGCACATCCTTCTCTTCATCATAAGAAACCCAGGCAAGGATCCTGTCCTCTGCAGTCATATTTTTCTTTTTCACTCTCTTTTCATAGGCAGAATACTTGCCCAGCCCCTTATGCCACCATGAATGTTTTTCTTCCTATTTATTACAACTAGTCTGTGCCTAAATTATTCATCACGTGACTTGAGCTCAGGGAGTTTCGACCCAGAACCATTCACTTCCTAGGGCTGGGACTACCTTCTGTAGCACTTTGTTGCCTGATATCTGGATGAAAGCCCAGAGACTACGGCTGTTGTTCTAACAGAAGTTTATCTATGGATAGCTTGTCCCATCTATGTAGCTTCTCTCACAATGTGGTCTTTTCTGTTCCATCTATTTCCGTTGCCCATTGACTTGAAACAATAGGCAGTGCCTGGTTTACCTGGTCCGACGTGGCACAAGCACAGTGCACGATCTAGCTCCTTTTCACCTGCATTGTTACAATGGCCCAGGCATGTGTCACGCGTGGCTTTGGCAACACTCTCCTTACCGGCACCACTCATCCTGCGAGCCTGTCCCCTCTTCGCAGCAGAGGCTAGGTCTTCTTTCTCACTCTAGTCTCAGAACCCGGCATGAATGTTCAGTGGAATTGCTGAAGGGATGAATGATCCTGAGAAAAGGGATGCTGAGAGATGCTCTCAACTTGGAAAAAACCTTGAAAAAAATCTCCCCTAAAGTACTAGGCACCACTAGAATAGGGGCATATCTATGCTTCCCTGCCCCAGTATCTTAATTTTTTTTGAACTGGGGATCGAATTCAGGACCTTGCACTTGCCAGGCAGGTACTTGTGCTCCTGAGCTATCTCTCCGGCCCCTTAAAATTTTTGTTTCCATTGTCTGTATGCCTTCATCTGGCCTCATACTACTGCTTAATCAGTTTCTTGGCAACCCTCTTCCATTTAGAAAAATGTCATCTGTATCATGGTCAGGTCCTTTTCTACAAATGCTGCTCAAATTTGAATATTCCTTTGTTTATGCTCCTGTTACAGTTGGTGTTCGTCCATGAATGAAGAAAACATTTAAAGCTTTTCTGGGATCAATTTTCTTATCTGAGAAAAAGGGAGGAGTCTAAGGTGTAAGTCAGCCCAACTTGCCAGAACAGGACACCATAGTTTATTTGGATGCAACAGCAAACAGTTTCCATAGCTTTTAAGGCTGGAGTTTCTGGGATCAGTATGTCAGCATGTCGTGTTCTGGGGAGTCCTCCTTCCAGGTGTCATGATGTCATTTTTTTTTTTTTTTTTTTTTTGTGCTATCTTCACAGGGAAGAGAGAAGAAAAAATAGAAGAGGAGGTAGACAGAGAGTGAGCTCTGGTCCATTTACCCATGTGGAAGGGTGGGAATTCCATCCCTCACCACCTCATCAGGACCTAATCCTGTACCAAAAATTCCACCATCAAATGCCACATTTGTAACTAGGGTGTTTAATACAGATTTTTGTGAGTATATAAACATTCAGTTCACAGCAAACGAAAATCTCTAAACTGTTGAGGAGTATATCGATTAATACTCTCACAACTTTTATTTTTAGTTTACCTATCTTTCTTTTCTTTTCAAAGATTTATTTTATTTTATTTTATTTATGTTATGGCCTGCTTAGCCTGCCCTGAGGGTGGGGCTGGCACAGCATGTCGTGCCAGGGATCAATCTGTGGTCTCTGCAGTTGCCTAAACTTGCCTAAGCAGGTGCTCTAGACCACTGAGCTATCTCGCCAGTCTGTCTCACAACTTTTAGAAGAGTACTGTTATAAATTAAGCATTTCATGTCTACAGTTGGTGGCTAAAACATGCATCCCTTACTGGATTATCATTCTTTCCTCCTAGTGTGCTACAAAAACCATGCAGGCCATTCATGTTTTTTTCCATCATTGACTCCCTAGCTTTCATCAGGTGATGGGGTACAATAGTGATACTCTTACAGTTTTCCAAGGACTGAATAAATGATAAAAGGGAAGTTTGCTCTTGGAGGAAATTGCTAGGAACTCTCCATGTTTCTGGAAGGACAATGGAGAGGTGATTGGACTTTAGAGAAGGCATGCAAAGCAGATCATGAGAAGTGACTGTCAGACCTTGCTCCAAACCACAAAATCTAACACTGATTAATAAGCATGCTATAACGTCTTACTATGTAGTTGGATTAAACATTAGAAGAAGAGAATCTGGACAGGGTCCAGGTCCTAGTCTGCTTTTCCTCATAGACTCCGTGAATCGCTCTCTGTGAGCCTCTGACACAGGCTTTAGCTTTCCAGTCCATAAAATGCAAAAGTGGGGAGGAGATCTTTATCATTCTGATCTTTAAGAACCTGATGTAGTGTTCAGTAAGATTGCTGGAGGGAGAATATTTAAGTGATATCTCAGACTCTGATCAGATTCTTGTGATGTCTCAGGTTTTTAAAATTGATAGCATAGAAAGTAGACATTCTGTGGTTCTGAGGATTTCCTCCTCTTCTTTGGAGCAATAGATGTGAAAGGACCCCCATTAATGATTGGAATGAATGAAGCACCAGAAGGAAGGAAATGACCCTGTGCTGGGCGCCAGCAAGACCTAAAAGAAATGGTCAGGATCGTGCTCTGCCTCTTTGCAGCCCTGGTTTGTATCTCTCACTTGTACTTGAAAAACAAATATGAATCTCTACACAAGGTATTGGAGCTCTCCATGCCTCAGTTTCTTATCTGTGAAAAGGAGAGAGAAAGAGAGAGAGAGACTCCCCTGCAGAATAGTTAAGAGAATTGCATATGGATCTGGAATGTAGGAGTCTGTCGTCTACTATAATAATTATGAACAGAGGGAAGAACTCCTGTTGCTTACAGTCATGGCATCATCGTGTCCTGGGGTTTGAGAAGGAACTGAGAATACTGATACACAAGGCACAGAGAGGTGAGAAAGGAGGTATAAGTAAGCCTAAAAAATGATGATGATAGCCGGGCGTGGTGGCTCACGCCTGTAATCCCAGCACTCGGGAGGCTGAGGCAGGAGGATCATGCGAGTTCGAGACCAGCCTGGGCTACAAAAGTGAGCTCAAGGCCAGCCTCAACTGCATAGCGAGACCCTGTCTCAAAAAGACAAAAAAAAAAAAAATGATGATGATGATGATGATGATGGTGATGATAACTCTGATGGCATAATGGTGATGGTGGCTTACTATGCATCACAAGTCCCGTTTGATTCTCAAAACAACTCTATGAAACAAGTGACGTGACTCATTATCTCTTATGCATCAAATATTAAGGTTCTGAGAAGTTCAATAACTTACCCAAGGTCCCACAAGTTAAACATGGAAAAGCCTATGGTCTTCTTCCAGAGCTTATATTCTTAACTCCCAGGTTTTTCCAACTCTATTAAGAGTCTAGGAAGAGCCTTTGTGACCAGGGTGGCATGCATACACAACTGGCATAACTTGATGGCCTTTAAAGAATAGCCAGGATTGTCTAAGCCCACAGGCAGGCTCCAGATCCTTGCTGGTGTGGGGAAGGGCAGCTATTCTCTCCCAGCTCACCCTCCCCTCCAAGGGCCCTTTGCGATGCTCAGGTTGCCTGTGACGGCTGAGTCACCGTTCTCATGATCCTGGCTGGCAAATTGGAGACACCCTTAATTGGATGCTGAAAAAACTCTGCCTGCTGCACAAAGCCTCCAACAGAAGAGTTATAGCTGTTTACTGTAACACACAGACAGTCCCATTAACAAGAATGATGGGAGGCTGCTCTGCGGCATTACTCTTAGCAAAGGACTTGACAAATATGCTTTGTAAATGAAGGCGCTCCAGCAGAGAAAACATAGCCACTCAGTCCCCACCCCCACCTAGCCCTCCCCTTCCCAGGGAGACTTTGCATGTTGAACCTTTTCTCCATTATTCAAAGCTCCATATTCTGATGACATTCATCAATAGTGGTGCCTGTGGCAGGGAGAAGCTTGTATCAACTGACAAATGTAGACAAAGCAGGCTGCTTAACCCAGGAACAGTGGGTCAGACAAAAAAAAAAAAGAAAAACAAGGAAATTGATGGTGCCCACCATATTTTTGCTGAAATGGAAGAGCCAGCGAACACTGTACGTCACAACTTATCACAGAAGATAGGAGCGGAGCTTGACTGGCTCGGTGTGCCTACGTAAGGAACACTGATGGATCCTTGGAAGGCAGCTTTTGTTCTAGGTTGGGGTTTGTCTTGTCTACAGCAAGTCTGAGCAATGTGCAGCGTGACAGTCTCAGGAAGCAGGTCTCCTGAGTGCCTGGCTTTGAGCTGCTCAAAGTACCAAGGCCAAGGAATGTGGGTCTAGGTACCAGGGAGCCCACTAACTCCCACTGATCTTTGTGAAGATACTGGTAGTTTGCTTCCTAAGGTTTTGGTATCACATATCTCTGGTTTAATCTCTCAGTTTTACCTTATGGACCAAGTAATAATGCAAGCCTTCAGTGTCTTACCCGGGTACTGGGGTAGGAATAGTACTTTCCTCAAAGGACTAAAACCAGGATTGATTGAGCTTATACATGGGAAGAGTCTAAGAGAGTGTGCTGTCCAATATACAGTAAAAGTTAACTAATAAAGATCTTGCGAAGTAGAGAGTTTGCCATCACTGGAAGTGATTCAGTGGAGAGCAACTTGCCACTCTGGGATGGTTCTGAGAGAAAGGAGTGGAATGTTTAAAATATCTACTTTGGAGTCCCAGTTCTGCCAAGTGCTTATTTTATGGGAACTTGGCAGGTTGTATAATCTCTGAGACTTAATTTATCCTTCTGTCCAATGGAAAAACAAATAGGTCATGTCTATGAAGCACAGCCAGCACCATAAATAGACATCAGAGACATTTGGGTTTTGCCATTTGGTGAATGAGGAGTAGAGTTGGAGGAAGAACCTTTCACGTTCTCTTCAGCCCTGACAATCTACGATGCTATGAGAAAGAACAGTACTAAGTCCCGTGGGAGTTCTGGTAATGCCTTAGCTGGGTCAGAGATGGATGGAACCTTCGTCCTCAGTGAGAGAACATTGAGAGGGCCATGATAAAGCAACAACAAGCCACACTGAAAATCTGTTGTGCATTAGGTACCTTCAATCATCTCATTTAAAATTCACAGCCACCCTGTCAGTTTTATTGTTTATTATGCTCACTTTGCAGGCTGGCACAAACATCAGATCTCTTGAACAGAATGCAGAGAGGAGACCTGGAGCTGTTGCTTCTGTGTCCATGCCAAAACTACCAAGGAGAGCACATTCCCTGACCCTTCCCTGCCCCGTGGAGAGGGCTCTGGAAACCTCCCGAGAAAGTGCCTCTTTTCCTCTCAGCCTGTTCAGATGATATCTTCTAAATGGGATTGGACAAACACATTCTTGGACATAGATATAATGGTAGAACTTGCCAAGTTTCTGTGAGGGAAATGGGAACTGTTTTTTTTTTTTTTCTCCCTTCCAGAAATCCCAGTTACAGTGAGAGCTATAGTAGCAGAGAAGGGACCCTGATGTCGAAGGCGAATGTATGATCCTGGTTGGTGCCTGTGCTGGGGAGAGGAGGAAAGGGGCACACACACACACACACGACCTACCTATGAGGGCCAAGTTAGGTGGCAGCCCACAAAGTCCTGTACAGTGTGTTGTTTTGATGGGCAGTGCTGGCCATCAAATATAGGCCCTCATGTACACCATGCAAGTGGCCTGCCACTGAGCACAGATCTATGTCCAGCAGTGTTTAAGACAAGCTTCTGAAGCTTCAGAAGGAAGGGGTGAATCAGAAGCAGGGGATCCCCAGCACGGATAGTGAGATGCAATCCTTAATGTAAATTAGGATTTCATATGCTCCTCTATTTATTTTAGTTAACAATTAAAATTGCATATTTGTGGTATACAACCTGACACGCATACAGATTGTGAAACAGTCAAATCAAGCTACTTCACAGAAGCGTTTCCTCCTATAGCAATTTTCAGTGATTTACTACATCATTATTAACTGCAGCTACCACTGCAGTTACCACTGAGATTTACGTGGAATAAATAGCTTTAATTAATTCATCCCTTGAAATTTTGCGTCTTTCTCCAACATCCAACCCTGTCTGTGGTGGCCACCATTCTGCTCCTTTTTTTCTTTTTTTAATGTATTCAGTACAGGGTCTCACTACCAGCTCTGACTCATAGTGATCCTCCTGTTGTCAGCCTCCCCAGTACTGGGATTACAGGCATGTGCCACCATGCCCAGTCTTGGTAGTCGTCTCAGCGCAGCATATGGTGCTGGGAATCGAACCCTGGTCCTTGTGCTTGCCTAAGCAGGCACTTAGTCCACTGAGCTATCTCATAGGCCCTCTCCTCTTTGTTTCTCTGTGCTCACCTTTTTTAGATTTCACATATAAGTGAGATCCTGTGACATTTTGTGTTTCCGTGCCCAGCTTACTGTAGTGACTGATTCACAAGCTGTCCTCCAGGACCATTCATGTTGTCACAAATTATAGGAGCTCCTTCTTTTTAAAAGCGTAAACACTAGTACATTCTGTACATACACATTTTAAAGCATTTATTCATCCATTGGTCAACATTCAGGTCAATTAGATAGTTTTCCTAGTGCAGCTGTCTCTTCAGTAGACCAATTTCATTTTGCTGGAGGATAAATGGAAGGATTTCTGGATTGTGTGGTGATTCTACTTTCCACTTCTTGAGGAGCTTGCATACCAACAGCATACTAATCTATATTCCCAACAGAGTATGACGGTTCCCTTTTGGTCCATCTTCACCAGAGCTTGCTATCTTAAATCTATTTGGTAACAGCAATTTTAACCAATGCCTCCCACATTCTTTCGATGCCATGTAAGGGCAGTGTAATTAATGACCTTTTGAGCACCAAAGGATTCCCTGAACCTACCAAGTTCGTGCTGGACCAAGGAAAGCAACACTTTTCTTTCTTCTAAGAATGTAAGCCTTTGCACTTTATTTTTTCTGGCTGGAGTCATGCCACCTGGGGGAAATATAAGGTGTCTCACCATTGTTCTGGCACACAGGCTATCTTAGCAGCTTGTAGTACCTGTATTTAAAAACTTAGCTTTAACAATATACTTCATTAAGCCAGCTATCCAAAGTCTTGGCATCTCAACATCTGATTAATAGTAACAACCATCAGTTGGATGACTTACATTCTTTCCTACATAGCAGGTTTTAGAAATCTGGTGTGAGTTCAACATTGATGCCATTTCTGAAATGAACAGTGGCTATTTCAAGTTCTGAATGGCCATTATGCTGGGTGGTGGCTGTGTTGAATGGCATAGATCTGAAGGGTGACAATTCATCCTACAAGTTGTCCCCCCCAGAATGCCTTTCCTGTCCCAACATGCAGAACAGCACCCATCATGCCATTTATCATTGTATGCATGCATAACACATAGCCACCTGCTAGCCTTGCTCTTGGTATTTGCAAAGTTTTATTTTTCTTGTCCATTTCTCACCACATGGTAAGTTCCCAAAGATTTTTTACTGCTACATCTTGGGCAAATAGAACTGTACCCAGGATTCAAAAGGGACTCAGACAATAGCTCTATGTTGAACAAGTAAATAAATGGACAACCAAAGAAAGAGATGACTAAATCTATAGCTAAAAGTAAGGTTCATGTTGGGGACACAAGGGACAAAAGAAGTCTTTCACCCAATACTTGAACTGAGTGTCTGCTCTTCTCCTCCAGGCAGCTGATCCCCATTGCAGTAATGCTGCAAACTGGGAGTTCTCTCCCCCGGTTGCCCTCTTCATATTTCAGGGATCAATGGTGTGTTTTCTCTTCTGAATTCATCTAGTACAAACACTGAAAGAAAAAGAAAGACCGGTGTATCTATTCCTCATCTATGCTAATTTGCCTGTTCTTGTGTAATTTGTAAGCTGGCAAAGCCCTGACGTACTACTGCAGCCGGAGAAGCCAGGGCTGTTTATCAGCTGCTGCCGGCTGCAGCCATTGAATAATTCTTAGTTGCCTGTAAATAGCAATCTGCTGGAGTCATTAAGTCTGACTGGTACAACCACTCACCATACAGATAAACTTGATACAGCCCTAAAGAAATGCATATCCCTATAGAGTCAGAATTCCTGACATCTCTTTTCCCTCTTAGACCATGATGAAAGGGTGGATAGACTTCCTCAGGGAGTAACTAATTTTGTAGTCAAAGCTTGAATTGAAGAACTACTAAGATGTGTGCTGTTGTCATTGCCAAGGGTCCAGTACCTTGGTATTCATATATATATATATATATATTTCCAAACAAGGGTCTTTCTATCCAAAAATCCGTATTGGTTTTGTCTGTCTCCTGAATTGGATATGGAATTCCGTATGGATTGGAAACATGTCTTTATCATCTCTGTAACTCCTGACCATAGGTTTCTGTTCAAAGAATAAGTGAGCAGGTGAATCTACAAACCCAAGATCTTTATTGGGCATCTGTCCTATGCTGAACATCATCCTAAACACTTGAGGCAAGTAGGTGCTCAAGATGGACGAAGATCCTTGTGCTCTTGGATATCATTTACTGGTAGAGGCGAACTTTTCCATTCTTTTACAAAGATCACGAAAAGCTTTCCATTGCTCCTAACACCCCCATGGTGGTATTCATAGCATGGCCTCAGGAGGCAGATGTCCTTGGGTCCACCTTGCTCTGCCTCCTGCCTATTTTCCTGCCTGGAGGAAGATAATACTCTGCTCAAAGAATGGTTGCTGATTTAATGAGGTCCAGCTGGCTATCTGGCCAGCCATTAAGTACAACCGTGGTGCTCTGGGTCTTGTGCTCTGTATGGCAGGTGACAGAAAAATGCGCCCGAAAGTGAACCAGAAGAGCCACTCCTAGCCCAGATGGGATATTTCTGGAGGTGGAAATTGATGTGCAGATCTTGGATGGCTATGGGAAGGGGGTCAAGTAGGCTGAAAGTACCAAAGCAACAGCTGTAGGATTTCTGGTGTTAAGCAATTAAAATTTGGATGTGTGGCTGTTCAGAATTGCCAAGAAATAGTGAGCATGTCCCTGCAAGCTGAAAAATCCAGAATGAATGCTTCTGCCTCCATATTTTCAGAGACAGCCATTGGCCTCTGGTCTGGGAGGAGGATGGGCACTCTCTTTCATGGCAGGACCATCTTACTACTGGATTTCTGTAAACCTGGTAGAGCTTGGAGGGCTATGTAGGACGACAGGGAGGGCAGAGGTTTCTTCAAATGAATGTGATATGATTGAGAATATTCCAGAGTGCCCTGAATCCTTTTGCGATTGACGCTGGAGTTGGATTATTCAGCTTCAATCCACTGTTCTGTCGCTTACGTCCAGTAATCCTGGTATGTCGTTTAGCTCTCTGTCTTCTCATCTGTAAAATGTTATCCATCTCATGGTAATATAGATGTTAAAATGTGTTAATTTGTGTAATACTCTAAGGACAACACATGGTACATGGAAATCCTCACAATCCATCCTCTTCATAAATCCCTTTCCTCCTAATTTCACACCTCCTTTGTTTTGAACTCTTACCTCTCTAAGACCCTCAAGGTTTTTTTTTTTTTTTTTTTTTTTTTTTTTTTTGTCTTTTTGAGACAGGGTCTCGCTATGCAGTTGAGGCTGGCCTTGAGCTCACTTTTGTAGCCCAGGCTGGTCTCGAACTCACATCAATCCTCCTGCCTCAGCCTCCCAAGTGCTGGGATTACAGGCATGAGCCACCACGCCCGGCCCAAGACCCTCATGTTATCCTGATGCCATGCCCTAGATTCTGCCCATGATTTCATAGCTATGGAGCTTTAGAGTTTCCTCAGAGAGACATGCGTACAAGAAAAATAAACCTCTCTGAAGACTACTCATAGCATAACCTGCCTAGCTATAATTTTGGGGTCTAAGCTCCCCATTTTTTCATAGGGAGTAAAGGAAGAGGAGGAAGGGATGAAGGAAAAATCAGAGAAAAAGCTCAGGAACTGACTCTTGCATCTCAAAATTAAAGCAAATAATTGTCATTCTCTATTTTTATATACTTTTTATTATTCTTTAGTACCATGCAGTTGCACAGAGCGTCTATCACATTAGCATTACATGTGATGTATGGGTATTCCTCATAGTAAATTATTTCAGAGACATTCTAAATAATCGTACTTAAGAGAAGAAAAAAATGTATGTGAGTGAAAGGTTTCCAGGGAAAAATCTCAACCAGATGAAACTAATGGCTGATTTTTTTTTTTTAATTAAGGGAGAACAGTAAGAAAAAAAAGAGCCTGGCATCTTAAAATAAAATGGGGATGATAAACTCTTTACTGGCAAAGTTGCAATTTTTCCGTTGGATTTTGGATCTGGCTTTTATTATTAAGGCTGGTGCTGAAATCTGGCATTTTGACAGAAACATGGAGCGTTTGTCACTATCAGGGAAAGAGATAGATGTTGAATGACATTTTGGAAGAAATGTATACATTTTGGGTCTAAGTGCTCTCTCTCCTTCCCAGGAAAATTCCACTAGCAAATAACTGATTGGAATCTTGAGTTCTCCATTCTCCTATCCGTTTAAACGAAAACCAATTTAAATGTTTTCCTTTAACGTTTGGGAAAAATAGAAAGAAATTATCTCCATGGGCTGCATCTTCTCTAGATAAGGGAACCATTTTTGCTTGGAAGAACATACAGGATTGTTTTCTGTCCCTAAGGTGAAGAATAGAGGAGCACAGGATGCACCCATTGTAGAGCTGATGAGGCATATAACTCTGGGAAGAGTGTCTGTCCAAGACCCACTTATGAATGCAAGTAACTCAATGAAGGAGCATGACAAAGATGAGGAATGTCATTTAGGAGGCCTGGGTTTGTCTTTTCTCTGACTGTGCCTCTTACCTGCTTTGGGACAGGGGGCAAGTTACTCTGGATTCTTTAGTGAAAATAGGCATCATGGAGTAGATATTCTTTCCTTCACTATGATTATTAAGGGTGATGGGATAGTGAGAAAACTTTTTTTTTGTGGTACCATGGATAAAACTTAGAACTTACACTTACCAGGCAAATATTTATGCTGCTGAGCTATTGCCCCAACTCAAGAAAACTCTTGAATGCTACATTACTATTCTAAGCATGGAGCTGAGCTTGCAAGCCTCAGGAACATGAGAAGGAGCTGTCATTCAAGGAAAAGGTGCACAACAGAATAAAGAACAACCGGGATCAACCTAGCCTGACTACTACCTTCTATCTGTAGGAAGTATCTTCCTGTCTAGGATGGTGTATGTTTAGAACATACACCTGCCATAAGAAGAGGTCATTTTTTTTCTTGGAGAAGTCTGATTCAAAACCATGGCATCTTAGACTTTCTTGGTGCTCTGACCAACCAGATACGATTGCTCAGTGAAAGTCCTGGACTTCTTTATCCATGGTCATCTATAGCTCCAACTTGGATCTCAAAGCTATTAAGAGTTTTGGAGCTTTATTGCCCTTACTAAATATTCAGGGAAAAAACTAGCTGAAGGAGACCAAAACAGAGAGAGGCAGGTAGATCCAGAACTGCAGAATACAATATATTGGATTCACTGACAGAAGGGTGATCAAAGGTGTTAGCAAGATCAATTCCAGCCTGAGAATTGGGTCAGGAAAATAGGACATATATAGTGATCAGGGCAGAAGTGATCTTCATTTAATCTGAACAGATATAGTTTGTCTTAGGCTGCTACCAAGGATGCCACATATGCTCTGGAGGTGATGATGGGAGTGTCCCGCTGGTACTTAGGAGTTACCCAAGAGCATTCATGGTGGTTACAACAGGAGGTGGCTACAGCAGTGTTGAGCTCTGCGACAGTTTATCTTGACAGCCAACCTGACTGACCTACAAGACACCTAGGAGATGAGTAAAAGCACATGTGTCTGTCTGTGTGCCTGGGCATGTCAGCGAGAGATGGCCTCAGGGATTATTTCTAGTCCTTGTCCTTTTCTTCTCTGGTGCTTCCGTTGCCTTCTGCTTCTCAGATGCCATGAATGGAACAGCTATCCTCCACCATGCCTTCTGGTCATGGTATTTATGCCCTGCAGCCAGTTGACAATGGACTGAAACCTCTGAA
The DNA here is from genome assembly GCA_004027025.1 of Myocastor coypus. Taxonomy (NCBI): domain Eukaryota; kingdom Metazoa; phylum Chordata; class Mammalia; order Rodentia; family Myocastoridae; genus Myocastor; species Myocastor coypus. The sequence continues at coordinate 12,599 of PVJA010002832.1, read as the reverse complement.
ACTGTAAGCCAAAGTAAATACTTCCTTCTTTAGTGTGGATGTCAGGGCTGGCCAGATAGCTTAGCAGAATAAGCACCACATTATTCACCAGCCTTGCCCCCAGGTGCACTGAGCAGGCCACCAAGACTGGCCATGGTGCTGTACACTTCAAATCTCTTCACTGGGTAGGCTAGAAACAGGAGGGTCACTATGAGTCCAAGCTGTGTAGTGAGACCCTGTACCAACTACATAAAGCATGGATGTCAAGTATTTTTCGCAGCAGTGAAAAAGTCACTAATACAAGCTGAATACAGCAACTTAAGAGTTTCCAGAGGAAATGTCACAGTAAAACTTAATTTGTTTTTCTAAAAAGGAGAAAGCTGAGCTCAGGTTTTCATGTTACAGGAACATTTGTCCTTATTGCAGACAGCACTTTGGATATTTAGATGACAGCATTTTCTAGAATAAATGTTTCTGGCAAAGGCCTCCTGAATGTTCTTTATAATCATTTCCCAATCTGGGGGTTTTATGGAGATCCTGACAGTGTGGAATTATCCCTGAGATCATATTCCCTAGGAAACAGTGATAGATAAGAAACACCGCTACCCTATCGTTTCCCAGAGAAATAACTAACTGCAAACAACCACAACGATCTTGCACATCCCATGCCAAGACCACTTGCACCTTTCCTCAATGACTCTGATAAGACGATTTGCATCCTTTTTTATGATTTCCACATGACCTGTAAATAATACTTTGCCTCCCTCTCTGTATAAAATCCCTACTCCCCTTCCTTTAGGTTTAGGCAGTCTCTGAAATGGATGTTTTCCCTATTGCAAAAGCCTGAATGAAACCATCTCTTTAATTGTCTGATGTATATTGTCTTTGACATTCCACATTTAATAATTTTTTTCTAGGCCAGAGGGAAATCCAGGTCTACATCAAGGCCATGAAGGACAAAGAGCAGCAAGGTTATGGCGAATCAGCAAGACTGTCCTTAAAAACTAGCTAGAGCTAGTCTAAGGAAGGAACAAAAGGAAAATTTGCACGCAAATGAGTTGCTAAAAGCATCCTGCTTTGTGCAAACCTTGCATCTTCCGTAAAGAATAGAGGATGGGCACAGGGCAGTGTAAGGTATCCTTGCTGGCCTGCAAGTTTTCTTTATCTTACTATAATTTTAAAATCTGTAGTACCTCAATGTTCTGGAAGTCTTATGTAGCACATATGGAAGTCGGGGTCAGAACATTGGTTGTGGAATAATTAAAGAATATCTTTTTGTCTTAATAGAGAAAAATGGGCATGAGTTCTGGTTGCCCAAGGTTTCACTCTGAATGCCAGTGGAGTGGGGCTTTCGCTGCTTACTGCAGCTGCTGCTATTGCCAGTCACTAAACAGTACAAAAGTTCATTGCCTTTGCCTGGTGATCTGGTGAATTGGTGTCATCTTGGGTCCAGAGATGGAAAGGAAATGGGACTGAGTTTGGAGTGTCCCTTGTAATTCTCCTTGCCTGCTCTTCACTCTCCATATTCTAATTTCTCTGCTCTATTATTGCTCACTCCTTGATTCACTTCTTGAGGAATTACTTATACCTGAGTTCTCAGTTCAAGATCTGCATCTGGGAGAACAGACCTAAGATCCTATTGTCCTATCCTGATGAAAGAGGGAGAAAAGGATGGAAGGAGGAAAGGTAGGGAAGAAGGAAGGAATAGATGGAGGAAAAAAGGAAGGAAAGAAAGTATGAAGAAGAAAGGAGGAGGAAAGGAAGGGAGGGAGGGGGGGAGGGAGGGAGGGAGGGAGGGAGGGAGGGAGGGAAGAACGTGGAGTGCTTTAGAAAATCACCCGAATATCAGTGGATAGAATCTTGAATTTGCTAATAACAGTCCAACACCTGAACTCCAGTTCTGTCACCTTTTAGCTTTTTTCCTTAGACAATAACTTGCATACACTGAGATTCAATTTTTATTGCAGTGAAGACTGTTGCTAACTTAAGGTTATTTCTCTAATTATGTTCATGCTTTTTAATACAGCACTATTGCTTAACCCGGAATACTCCATAGTTTCTCTAGTGAAGTGTGAAGAGAAACTCTGTGTTCCCTAGCGGGAATTGCCCCAGTATTTCCATGCCTATTTCAGAGATAGGTATTTTCCAACCTCTTCCTTTCTTGTGGATCTAGGTAACGCATACCAAAGTAGAGAGAAATAGTGTGGCCTTAGTTAATATATTTCAAATGCACAGGATCATGAAAATCTGGGTATTTCATTGAAAAAATAGATTTCCACGTTCTTCCAAGTGATTCTATTCAGGGAATAGGGGATGGCTTTTAGAAACCCCAAGGTTTCTGTTGTTGTATTCTTGCTATTGCTTTCCAGTCAGCTCCGTGAGCCTCAGGCTGGTCACCCAAAGTCCTGACTTCTGGAGCTATTGCCTGGGTTCAAATTCCTTCACTGTTCCCCAGGGCTGTTCTTTGCTCCTGTGGTTTAATAGTGCAGAGCAGATAGATAGCTAATACAGCCAACTGCTTAGCTGCTACTATTTCAAGTGTATTGAAGGAGAAATCAGGACGTGCTTGGTGTGGATGACGGGGGAGGTGGGCAGTAGCATGGAGGGGGTGAGGAGGTGGGACAGGAAGAGAAGAGGAGGTGGAGTGGAAGGAGCCACCTGGGGGACTGTGTGAGGTGAGGGGAACCGAGTAAATCAAGAGACTCAGGGTGAATGTCGCCCAGAGAAGGAGGGCAAAGGACACATCAGCTCTAGTCTGGTGCTTCCAGGTGAGTGCTTTATATTTTCTCCAGAAGCGGTGGAAAGTCTCTAGAGTGCTTTAAAGCAGGAGAGTGACTCAAGCAGATTTAGGCTTCAGAACAATTTATTTGGCAACAGTTTGGGGAAGAGGCAGAGGGCTCCAATAAATCCAAGAAGACTGGATGAAGGTTCCAAGTAGTACTTTGTCAATTTTGGCACCATGCAGACTCTCACTCTGTCTCTCGTTTGTGCCACTGTTATCCATAGAATCAGGATTTGGTTAAATGTACAGATGTGGGCAGGCCATACTGAGCACAACGCTGCCAATTTACTATGAAACCACATCCGTGGTGATGATTTTGTCCTAGAGAAACCATGCTTCAACTGAGTGAGACAGAGAGAACTACAGAGAAGGGTGGCTGCTGAGGCTAGAGGGTCAATTTGGGGTGAGATTTCGCAGAGCCTGTGAATGCTGAGGGGCAAAGGCTTTTGGCAACCACAGACTTCCTGTCTTGCCACCACAAAGCTCTGTATCTGAAAGCCACCTGGACATTTCAAAGCTTTGCTTATAGACAATTTAGGCAATGATCATTTTGCTGATGCATTTTCAAGATGCCATAATGTTGCAGCGCCTGCACGTTTTAAGGCGTTTAACACCTCCACTTGGAATGCACTGACATGTAGGTCATTAAGCAGAACAGACCTTCTCAGTGAAAGGAATAGTAATCTAAGCCTTCAAATGCCATTTTCATTTGCTATTTGGCAGGAATACTACAATCACTGTCTCCTATTTCCATTAACCACAAGGGCTGGGACAAAGTCATCCTACTTTTCTCAAGAAAGATTAATTTCAGATTCTCTGATATGTGGTTATTTAGATAATAAAGAGAGATGTCTAGCCACCTTTGAGATGGTCCCTGATGACCATACTTCCTATTAGCCACACTCTTGAGGTCTCCCCTCTGTTTTATCCTAAGATTGACCTGTGCATCCAATAGTATTTAGCAGAAGTGATGGGCCGTCACTTCTGACATTAGGTTATCAAAGGCACTGCAGGTTCCACTTTGGTCACATTCTCTCTGTTGGATCCCTCACTTCACAGAAACAGGAATCTATGATGTGGGCTCCATGGAGAGGCTCAGATGGCAAGCAAATGAATCCTTTTGCCAACAGCCATATGAATGGTCTCAGACATGCGTTTGAGCCTCAGTAAGGACTTCAGAAAACTGCAGCCACACACAATAGCTGAAGGGAAATTGTAGCAGCAATCCCAAGTGAAGGGTGGAAAGGTGTGCTGCTCTTGGATTCCTGACCTTTAGTCTTGTGTTTCTAGGCAAGTGGCTTATACTTTGCTTTGTAGACCCTGTTTTCACTTGCTGCAGAAGTTGGCTTTCATGAGCTACAAGATGCAGTTTCTTCCTTGATGCTGGAGTGTTTGTTGAGGGATAGAAGTGGTATCCATTACCTCTTTGTGGATACATGCACACTTCATACCTACAGTGTGAGGAGTCTGGGTATCCATGAATGCATTTTGAACTATAGGTTAGGCACTGCATCAAACAGGGACTACCCATCAATCCTTTTATAAGTGCCAGAACAAGGTAAGTGCTTCTGCTACAACTGTTTATTAACTAAAGAAATTCAGTCTCAGGAAATTTAATTTTGTTCAAGAATACCCAATTAGTTTTCTATTGCTATGCCACAAGTGACCACAAGTATATGGGCCCAACACAGCATGCATTTATTATTTCAGTTTCTGAAGATCAGAGGTCTGTGAAAATTGTGTCCAGATTTACTTTCACACAGGATTTCACCAAGCTGGAATGAAAGCATCATCCAAGTTATGTTCTCTATTGTGACCCAGGGTTATTTTTAAGCTCCTTCAAATATTTGGTAGTGCCTAGTCTTTGGCAAGTATAGTAATGAAGTTAAGCAGTTCACAATGTGGTTTTTGGCTATTGAAGAAAGAAACCTTCTGGAAGCAGGGGTCATTTCTTTTATTATTATTATTACTTTTAATGGGAAATAACAATGTATAACAATGTGACAGTTTCAAAATATGTTAGTCATACATTTCAATATTTGATACAATGCATATTGTTGTCCTCCTTTTAGTTATACAGAGCATAGGGTGTAGATGCTATCATTTTTCAAATCATTATTGGCACAACAAAATTTCTTCTCATTGAATTAAGAGAAAGTAGTTGTATACATAATCCAATGTTTGATAATTGCAGTGGATTACTGGTAAAACTGGCAATGTTGGAAGCTGTTGATATAAGCCTTTTACAGCTCAGCATTCTAATCTAGCTTTACGTTTTATGCCTGTGGTTAAACTTTCCTGCTGGGTGGTTAAGGGCAAGTTTCAGCAAGACCTGTATAGCAAAACGTGTAACTTTTCGATTAAAGATACATAGTGTGCCAAAGGGATCATTTCTTTTTCAGGGATTTCTCCTGATAGATTCAAATTCACTCATACATCATCCTTTTGATTACCTGGAAGAATAAAACAATCATGTGTTTCAAATTCCTTTACCTTGTGGTGGTACACACCTGTAATCTCAGCACGGGAGAGGCTGAGACAGAAAAATCACTATGAGTCTGAACAGTGTGGTGAGATCCTATATGAAATAAATAAATAAAATACTTAAAAATAAATAAAACAAAATCATTTGGTCATAGTATAAAAAAAATCCTTTACCATTGCCATATAAGGCAACTTAGTCATGGAAGTGACAGCCCATAATATTCACAGGTCTGTGAGTTCTCAGGGAGAAGGGAAGATATAGGGAAAGAACTCAGTGGGTGCAAATAGGGAGCTGTTTGGGGGTCATCTTAGAATCCTACCTACCACAGACACAATAGGCAGTGGTGGCTAGCATTCAAATTCACATCTGTTTTACTCAATGTTCTTGCTTTCATCCACTGGCCGCGAATTGTGGGCTGAGGACCATTTGAGGCCAGGGACCATGGCAACTCTCTTGACATTCCCCACTGCTTAAAACTTAATAATGTCCATGATATTTATCACATCAAAGGTTCTGATGCTTTTGATTGCTAGTGGTAAAAATCTAAGTCAGGCCAGCTTAAGAAATCAAGAGAATTTGACTTTAACACAAGAAGTCTGAGGCTGGAGGCAGCAGCTGCAGCACTGTCTCTCCCAGTGTTTGTACAGGAAACTTCAGAGAGGCACAGTTGGTCTCAGCTATGTCCTTTCTGCATCCCAACTCTATTTGCCATGACCAATGAGAGAAGAGCAGAGGAGAATGCCAAGATCACTTGTAGCTCCTGCTCAATATGAATATCTGAAATGGCATTCCTGAGATAGGAATTGAGCATGGTGGCCAAAGGAGGAGGCACTGTTGGGCTGGTAAGAGCATATACTAAGTCTATGGATAAAGCTCTTCAACTCTTTAAATAGAACATCCTATAACAAGTTTGAATGTATATGGAAACTTGTCATTCAAGTCTACAGAACTAAGACAATCCAGTGAGTTTCAATTCTCAAGCATTCAAATTACTGAGATTGGGAGGGGCTTGAGTTAATGCACTAAGTGAACAAATGGATGTCTTTCCCAGGATTAATTATTTCTGCAACTTGGGATGTGAGTTCATTGTTGAGATTTAGATTCGTTAACCTTATCTTAGCCGGGGGGGGGGGGGGCTTTCTCCACAGTAATCCAGATTTTAAAATGAGTTTATCTTCAGGCAAGCCACATTAGCACAGCTTCTCCCTGTTAGGGTGGCTTCACCCCAGGTGCTAATACAACTTTATAGTGTCGTTTGGAAAAGGTGGAGGATATCCTGAGGATGGGACTAACCTTTACTTTATGAGCATTTCAATAAAGGAATGAAAGAATCCATTGAAGATGGCTCAGGGCAGGGCAGAGTACTAAATTCTCTCCTCACTGGGGGCGATTTCCATCTGGAAAACATCTGCCCTTAATTTCTAGAAATCATCTCATTTCTATCAGTTTGCTTGTGTGCTTCTCTGTGTATCTTTATTCTCATTTTATATAAATCTCTTGGATATTTTATCACTTCACGCCCCAAATCTTCTGACCTCATTTTTGTTGCACTAAGGCCTTGTATTTTGAAGCCTCTCTTAGGAGGGGACTCAGGTTCCTCTGAAACCTTGTCTAAAAATGATTCAACAGTTGTTACAAATTAGAGGTCTTTCCATCTTTTGCTTCCATGGGAGAGGGAAGTGGAGCCATGCCCACTTCTCTATGAAATTTAATTTTCCAAGGTAGTAACTCCATCTTGCTGTTATGCTTGGAGAAAATATGCAGTGTGAAATGTTGAGGTATTACAAGAACAACCAAGCGGCTCACCTTTTCCTTGCCAACCACTCGAAGCCCACAACACTCCCTCATTTCCTGTACATTCTCTAGTTCTGCCCACTCATCTTATCCCAGAGTCACAGGAAGTGATTATGGGTGGGAAAAATCAATTATGCAATTAAGATGGGAAGATATGGAAGGAAGAGCTGTTTCCTGGTGACTATTTGGCCCATTGGGTTTGACACAGTAAAAAAAAGCCTTTGATACTCCCTAGTATGGTGGTAAGCAGCTGCTAAGTTTGTCTTTGTGAACTCTACTTTCCGATGTTCATGCCCTTATGTAATTATCTATCTATCATCTATCTATCTATCTATCTATCTATCTATCTATCTATCTCTCTATAATTTGTATTTGTCTATCCACCCATCCTTCCATCCATTTACCTATCAATATATGCCCTTGTCAGATAGAAATGCTTCTTTTTGCTTACAAAATAAGTCTCAGAGAAGGGAAGGCACTTGCTCCGTGTCACTTATGAGGCAGGATGACTGCAGATTGAGATTGCACCATTGCCTGACCCTCCTCTCTCTGTCCTTCTTAAGCCTTCACTCTACTCTGGGAGGTGCATGCTATTATCCCCATTAATAGGGGAGAAGCCTAAAGACAGTAGAGTTGAGGAAACATCCTAAGGCCACAAAGTATGTAAAGGGAGGGGTTAGATTCTTCTTGTTTTTGTTGTTGAGAGAGAGGTGATGTTCCAGTTTAAATACTTCTTCCATAAAAATATTGTTTCATGAGGTATGAGGTATCTCTTTTCAGTGCCTGCTCTACCTCAAGCTGTGATCCAGAGCTGGGTAACCTTTAATTGTCTCAAGGCTGAAAGTGCCAGTCAGGGACCCAGAGCCTTGAATCACAAATGCCAACTGGCCCTCTGCTAAAGAATGAAGGTAGCATGTGAACATGTGCTATGTGCCAGGTACCTTGGTGATGCTGAACTAGATTGGGCTTAGATATACATGTGCTCTGCAGCATACAACCTGCAGGGGGTAGTCAGAGTGCAAGGGCTCCAGAGCTGCCTTCTCCATCCTGGGCTTTCTTGCCCAAATATGGAGGCAGCCTCTAAGGGACGCTTCCTGTTTTTCTCACTTTCTTGATATAGATAATGATTTGATGTCTGTCTGTCCAGGCAAGGATCCTGAGCCATATCATGCTTGAAAGATCTATTAGGAATCATCACTTGTTAGAGTATGATCCTCTTATGAAGATGGCTGTTGGAGAAGAATTCACCAGAAGAGTTCCAGGCTGACATCCCATGAGCAGGAAAAGAATAATGGTTACGATGAACAGGAGATCCTTGCGGGCCAACTCTGACCAGTTGGAGTTGACTAGACTTGTATGAACATGACATCCTAATCAGTTTATTCCCAAGTCTCAGGACATGTTAGGTGCTCCGTGCCTACTATCTTAAGATCCTGGGATGGATGGAATGTGAGTTCTGTCTCTTGTGGTTAGTACCCAGCTAAGGCATGCACCAGAAATTTAATGCAATACATCCTGTTTTTGTTTTTAATTTGTAAGCCAGGGCATAAAATCAAGCATATGAGCATTATTTTCCCTTCTCAAGCATATTTCTTTTCTTTCCCTAATATTCATCTTCAGACTGGAGATGGAAATATCAAGTAGTCATAGGTCAGTAACACAAGGCATTACAATTACACAAACAAATGTGTTCCCTCTTCGTTTTCATAACTCTAAATGACTTTAGGATTTATAGTCTTTGTTTGTTAGTTAGCCTTCAGTGATGAAGAGTAGAAAATTTTACCCTTAGTTAGCCACACACTGATATCTGGTTTCTACATTGAACCTCAAATAGTCTAGTTACTGGGAGACTGTGTGCCCTCACAAGTGAGGTTACAGATTTGAAATACCAGGTCCTCTCTAGGCAGTAGTCTTGCTGTCCCTCCACTGTTTCTGTAATGTGGTTTCTGTGAAAGCAAACCAGGCTTCCTTTGCAACTTGAGGCATACAGTATATTGAGAACACACTAGGAACACACTAGGAAGAACACACTACTGGCGACTCATGAAAAATGAAGTTAAGAAATGATAGTAGAATCAAAGGATATACTTCTACATATGACTATAGGCTTTCAACTGGAGACGGTTTTGCTCCTTCCAAGGAACATGTGGCAATGTGTGGAGACATTTTCAGTTGTCAAAAGTGTTTGCAAGCATGTGTTACTGGCATTTAGACCAGAGATGCTAAACTTCCTACAGAAGAGGTACAGGATAGCCTCTTCGACACGGACTTTCTGATATCAAAAGTCAGTAGTGCCAGGGTTGCAAAACTACAATGTAGATATATCAGGTTTTATTAACATATATGGTGAATGTTTAAATTTTTTAAATTATAGAAAAACCATTGTGAATAATTCTCCTCACATTCCCTTTTCAGGTGCACCTCTTCCACTTCATGTTTTTAGAAGGTATGATTAAAAAATGCAGTACATGCTCCTAAGTGCCATCCAATAGAAAGGCAGGCTTATAATAATGTTACATTCTGACCTATGTCCTCAGCCACATTATTCACTTTTATGGCACCATGTGACTTGTGCCACTTTCTCCCAGTGTCAAAATGACCATAAAATGTTTGAATCCATTCAGGATATCAAGGCAGTTGCAATAGGGTAAGTAAAGACACTCATGAAATAAGCCTTCTGGAGCTGCTTCAACACATGGCAAGAATGAGGAGATATGTGTGTGAAACAAGGGAGAGTACTTTGCAGAGGGTGAATAGTCATGTCTCTCTATGAAAAATTAAAAAATTCACCACAGTTTTTAATGGTAACTCATACATTTGAGAAGGCAGGCATTGTGTACCATAGAAAGTGCCCCAGGTCAGGATTCTAGTCCGACTCCAGCATTCACTTATGTGATTCAGCTGAGTCATTGAACTTTGGTGGACCTGAGCACTTTCACTTACCACTGGAGCAGGCAAGAGGTAGAAGATCACAATTCTCTTGCTGGTGTAAAATGTTACGAATTTGTGACTGCCCCCAAAGGTCTTCTCATCATCTCTAAGAAATTTATTTTTCAGTCTTGCTCATAGATTGTTTTGTGGAGAGATCATCTCGGGCACTTCCCTTATAGTTGGATTGACTCAAAATTATTTGGAAAAAGTTTTCTATACTACAGAAGGACATTGGGTGCAGGGGTCAGGAAAGTTCTTTCTTTGGAGAAAGCACTGTTTCATATTTTTCCCCCTCTTCTAAAATTCAATAATCTGGGCTCAGCCTTACTACCCAGGAGACAATGAGGAAAAGAGACACACTACTGGAACCAAAGCCTAAGAGTCAAGATGTAAGAATCCAAGGACTCTTTGATTGCTGTGCTCACGTGAAATGGAGAATTTAGCATTTATTGTATCTCTTCCCATTGAACCTTGCTGGTAAGAGTAAATGAGATGTCCATCGCATTGTTTCCAAGAGTTTTACCAAACATTCATTGATTAGATGCTGTGTCCTAAGCAGGAATTTTATATCAAAGGCTTCTTGCATAGGGAAAGTATTATATAAATAAAGGAATCATAATGAACAACTCATAAAATAACACGCAAGGTGGGCAAGGAAATGCCAACTGATGGGCATATTAGTTAGAGTGCGATTTACAGAGTTCTTCTGTGTTCTCCTGGGGTCACTTCACACTGGGATGCATGATCATTAAATATGACCCTCAAAGGCACTGTATCTGGAGTAGGGAAAATTACTCAATTTTAAAACAAGATTTTAAACAAGGGCCAGGCTGTTTTATCTACTTGAGTTTGGCTCACTAATTACACCCACTGATCTTCAAGTAATGAATCCAACAACGAGCTCATAAATTATGAAAAGACAAGTACTCTTCTTGTCTTTTTTCATCATAAAATGAGACTAACTCTTCTCCCAATTAGTGATGGCAATTATATATCTATCAAAGAGATGAGACAAGGGGAGGGGTGGATAAATAAAGTGGATAGGACCAGCAAACTTTGTGCTTGGACTCGGGTCCTGGGCACAAGATATCTCATTATGTATACACAAACATTCTCAAATCTGAAAATATCTAAAACCTCAAACACTTATGGCCCCAAACATTTCAAACAAGACACGCTCCACCTATTATCATAGGGAGTTCAACAATTAAGCATTTGCCAAAAGATGTGGTGTGATTTTCAGTAGTTGAGGTCAGGAGAGGGAAGCTAGAAGACTTTTATTATCTATTGGCTAGGCTTGTGATTTCTAGAAGGAAGAGACTTGTTCATAGAACAGAATGTGGACATTTTTCAGTGAAGCTGTTCAGCTCAGGGGCTACTAAATTGGTGCATAATTTCAGCAGAGCTGCATCAAAGGAACAGATCTGTCTTGAGCACCATCTGCTTTTATTTTTTCCAGATCTTGACTCTGTGACATCAGCCTCTATTCCTGCTTTCCATCTTCTCCAGAATAATTATTTCTGGAATCTAGATACTAATTCCACTCTTTAGAAAACTTACATTTTTTGGTATGTTTCTAGCTCCTGGTGTGGTAAAAGCATTGCTAAGCTGGTGGTGGATTCCCAGAACCCTACTAACACATCTGAAATTAGTCACAGAGGAAAGCGAAGCATTTACGTACAGCTGATAATGACCCTGAAGTAAAACAGAGGATATACAGGTGGAGAGTTCTCCATCATCACAAACTCTTCCTTAGAATGATTTTCAACTTCATCCCTCCTGCTTGACGAATTCCTCTTCACTTTTATGGCAAAACTTGATGGGATTGTGGATTTATGCACACAATTTTCTAGGGACATTTTCATTCTTAATAGCAGGATCAACATAATTATAAAGTTGGACATTGTTAGTAAGTAGAAATATTTAAACTTATCACAGTTGATTGCACCAGTAATTTAATGAGTGGCCCAAAAATGCAATGATATATTTTTTCATGGGTAATAGGCATTAGCTAAACAGAGTAAATGGAAGAATAACAGAAATGCAGGTAAACAACTAGATTTTATAGAAGTTCTTTGGCCAGCTTTTCTGTTTTCACCCTCCTGTCCTCCTCCTCTCCCCTCCCCTTCCTTTCTCTCCTCATTTCTCTTTTGCTCTCCTTGGCTTTCCTCTCTCCTTTATTCTGACTTCATCCTGATACCCTAATTGGAGGTGGAAGTGGGGACACCAGTTGAGAGCCTATCAAAGACAGCCAGCTTGAAAGATGTTGCTGAAAGAGAAGCGAATGGATCTGAGCAGCTTTAAGATTAAACCAGGAACACTTGGTGATGGGTTAGGTATAAGTCAAATTGCTATTTCCCACCACAGACCCTGCTGGTGAGTGCTGACTGCCAGGTGTCCAGTATCATCAGGGCTCCAGAGACCCAGTGTCATGCAGACCACTCTGTGAATGTGGTCCCTGCTGCAGGACACAGGGCCCACCTTGGGATCTACCATCTACCTACCAGCTCTCTCTCTTTTCAGAGTGCTTGCTTCCTTTCAAGAGGTGAGATAACTAGCTTTCAAAGACAGACAGAGAGAGAGAGAGAGAGAGAGAGAGAGAGAGAGAGAGAGAGAGAGAGAGAGAGA